>SKCR01052194.1:0-126987 GCA_019454045.1 Zanthoxylum bungeanum | reverse complement strand
ACAGTATCTTGCTTGGAAGATTTCCAGCTCACTGCTCCGTTATTCAAACAAAAAATGTTACCCCGATTGAGACTTGAAGTCGTCCTTGTCGGTTTGGAAACTTGCATCGGTTGTATGTACCCCAGACACCTCAAGTTCTCCACCTCCATAAATTAAGAAAGCATCCTTAGTTCGTCTAAGATACTTAAGGATATTCTTAACAGCCATCCAGTGTCCTTCACCTGGATGGCCTGATAGCGACTGCACATGCTCAAAAGCATATGACACATCAGGTCGCGTACATATCATGGCATACATGATCGATCCGACTGCCGAGGCGAACGGTATCCGACTCATGTTATCTTCTCTTCTTTAGTTTTAGGACACATGTCCTTAGACAGAAGGATACCACGTGACATTGGCATCAATCCCTTCTTGGATTGATCCATGTTGAATCGCTTCAACACTTTGTCAATATATGTACTCTGGGAGAGTCCAAGCAGCTTTCTAGATCTATCCCGGTAGATCTTTATTCCTAGAATAAAGGCTGCTTCTCCCAGATCTTTCATGGAGAATTTTAATGAAAGCCAAGCTTTCACCGACGTTAGCATGGGAATGTCATTGCCTATAAGCAATACGTCGTCGACATAAAGGACAATAAAATTCAGTGCTCTCCCACTAACCTTCTTGTATACACAAGGGTCATCATCGTTTTGTACGAAATCATATTCTTTTATGATCTCATCAAAACGCTGATTCCATGACCGTGATGCTGCTTCAATCCATAAATGGATTCGATTTAACTTACAAACCTTGTTTGCAAGTCTATGTACGATAAAACCGTCAGGTTGTTGCATATAAACATCCTCCAAAAGGTTTCCGTTAAGGAAAGCGGTTTTAACGTCCATCTGCCATATCTCGTAATCGAAATATGCAGCTATTGCAAGCATTATCCGAATGGATTTAATCATGGCAACGGGTGAGAAAGTTTCGTCATAATCAATACCATATTGTTGACGATACCCCTTTGCTACAAGCCTAGCTTTGTACGTTTGCACGTTGCCATCCATGTCGGTCTTCTTCTTGAAGATCCATCTGCATCCAATAGGCTTTACGCCTTCTGGTGCATCAACCAGTGTCCAAACTTGGTTGGCATACATGGAATCCATCTCGGACTTCATGGCATCTTGCCATAAGCGGAATCAATATTCTGTATTGCTTCCTCATACGTAGTCGGTTCATTATCCTCAATAAGATTAATATCTACATGAGGCGGATCAGGAACCCATACCTCTCAGGTACCTTCCTGACTCTCTCCGACCTACGCGGTCCTTGTGTATCTGAAGATTGTGGTACAGACTCATCCTGGATGGTCTGTTTATGTTCCGTCATTGATTCATTGCCAGGAACAGTATCACTACGATTTCATCGAGCTCCACTTTCCTCCCACTTACCACTGCATCTAGGAATTCCTTCTCAAGGAAAAATGCATGTAGAGCAACAAACACTTTGTTCTCTTGTGGGTGATAGAAGTAATATCCTTTGGTTTCCTTAGGATATCCCACGAAAAGGCATTTATCTGATTTGGGTTCTAGTTTGGTACCTTCCAAACGTTTAACATATGCCCAGCATCCCCAAATCTTCAGGAAAGAGAAACCTGGTTTCCTCCTGTCCATTTCTCATATGGAGTCTGTTCAACAGACTTTGACGGAACCTTATTCAAAATAAGTACGCACTGGTTAATGCGTATCCCCAGAAGGATATTGGTAGCTCAGTCGCGACTCATCATCGGACCTTACCATGTCTAACAAGGTACGGTTTCTCCGTTCAGACACACGTTTAATTGCGGTGTTCCGGGAGGAGTCCACTGTGAAAGAATACCATTTTCTTTCAAGTAATCTTGAAACTCATAACTTAAGTATTCGCCACCACGGTCCGACCGCAATGTCTTAATACTCTTTCCTGTTTGTTTTTCTACTTCGTGTCGAAACTCTTTGAATTTCTCAAAAGTTTCCGACTTGTGTCTCATTAGATACACATAACCATAACGAGATGCATCATCCGTAAAGGTTACGAAGTAATGATATCCACCTCTAGCCTGGCTAGACATGGGCCCACATACGTCACTATGAACGAGGGCTAACAGTTTGTGGCACGTTCACCTTTACCACTAAAAGGTGATTTAGGCATTTTGCCTAAAAGACAAGATTCGCAGACATCATATGAATTAAGATCAAATCCGTCCAAGTACCCACTCTTCGAAAGTGTGGATATGCGAGTCTTGTTTATGTGTCCTAGACGACAATGCCACATGTAAGCTTCATCTTTTAGATTACTCCTTTTTGAGCCTTTTGTTTGTTATTTTATGTTTAGGAGATTCATTTATATTCAAAATATAAAGGCCATTATTTGCTTACAGCAGTGCAAATTTCTGCATCATTTTTATATAAATAACACCCAGTGTTTCTAAATACAAAAGTGTACCCATGCTGGGGTTAACAAAGATACAGATATGATATTCCTAGTCAAACTAGGTATATAATAACAGTTCAAAAGTTTAAGCATATGCCCGAGGGCAATTCCAAAACAAAAGTCCCTACAGCCAAAACAGCAACTGGAGTTCCGTTTCCGACTCGTAGATCAACCTCCCCTGAAGTCAGCATCCTGCTATCCTGCAGATCCTGCAAATCAGTACATATATGAGCAGCACAACCAGAATCAAAAATCCAATTTTTAAAACTAGAAGTAGTCATATTTATCTCAATAACAAACATACCAGAGGCTAGTGCCTTGCCTGCCTTGATATCCTCCCTTGTCCCTTGCCCATTCGGAAGTCACGTTTCCAGTGACCCTTCTTGCCGCAGTTGAGGCAGACATCTTGAGATTTGTCCCTTGGCTTCCCAGAAGCTTTTGTCAACTTGCCTTACCCTTTTTCTTATGTTTCTTCTTCCTCACCCCTCCAGTAGCTTTGGGCCCAGCCTTTGGCCTCTGAGAGGTCGATGCAAGTGCGCCTCGCGCTTGCCCCCCTTTTGGAGTTCTTTTTCAGACTCCTTCAAGATGGATAAAGCGCTCCCAAGAGTGTCATCCGTATCCATCAACTTATAGTTGATTATGATTTGTCTCCAAGTATCAGGAAGTGACTGTAAGATCAAATCTATGGTCAGCTCAGCCTCCAAGACTATTCCCATATTGGCCAACTCATCAATATCGGCGATCATTTGAGCCCCGTGGGCCTCAACTGATGCGCCTTCAGTCATTCGGGCGCGGAAGAGTTTCTTCACCAACTCGTACCTTCCATCCGCTTGTTGGAGCGGTGGAGATCTCGCAGTCTAGCCATCATACTATAAGGATCCAAGTCCCTATTCTGGCGATGAAAGTGCTGAGTCATCGAAGCTAACATAATAGCCTGAGCTGTGTCACAATCATTGCTGTGAGTTTTCCATAACTCCAGCTCAAGTGGGTAGTGGGCTTAGGCGGGAGAGGTGTTTGTACGTGTACAGCATCCTCTCAGCCCCAAGGACTATCCTCAGGTTCATTTCCCAATCAGCGAAGTTTGTGCCCTTAAAGACATTGTCACCCATGATGATGTCTCGGACATTTACTTTGTTGCTTGCCATCTCAACTACGATAGTCCAACTATCTAGTTAACGATAAAATGGGTACAATCAAACTGTTACAAGAAAAAATAACAATGAATTAGTCCAACTAATTTTATTTAATTAAACGAAATAATTTTGAAAGACGCGTAAGGCTAAGTATCTGAATGAAATTGCAAATTCAATACTAGCCTCCCACTATTTTTTATCAAGTCTCTAACCCTCTGTTGAGAACTTGGGAAATCCTATTTCCTAGTGGGCTAGGATCCCGTTAATAACACACAACCTTGACTTTGGCCAACAAATTGTATGCTATTTAACTAGGTAGATCTCAAAGATCAATTGGATCCCATCCAATTCCTAGATCCGGTTAGGTGGACATCCAAGTCCAAAACATATGTATATTTATTTATGCCAATGTATCTAATACATTTTCCTAACCATATCCTCCGAACATCTAGGCCTTGGCTTTGGCACAACAAAACCTAATGATTCCGGTTAAGCGGGACCCATTGACAAGGAAAGTTTCGTAATCAATGTCGTTGGACAAGAAGTGATCTTGACTTTGGCCAACAAATCACAACTTGGACAAGACACCGATGTGAACAAAACCTCATGATTCAAGTACATCCTCAATTGACAAAGGTCTTGACTTGGCCAACAAACCAATGCCAATTTGGATCTTGAACAAGAATCATTCAATGGAAGGATAATTGCTTATATAAATTGAGGGATTTTGCGTAATTGGCAACCAATTTATTATCTTTGTTAGGTCTCATCATCATACACCCTTAAGCATGCTTCTAAAACATCATAAAGTGCATAAAGTAAATTAATAGTGATATACGGGATGGATATATAAAACAACTTGTTCCTAGAACAAATCACTCCCTTTCCACTCCCCGCTAGCAAATTTCTACTTCTACCCAATTACATAATACAATAAGAGAAACCTCATTTACATGAGGGGAATTAGGTGAGAAGAGAATACAAGAGATAAAAGAGATAAGGCTGGACACGCAGGTCCAATTTATAAATTCTAATTTACAATAATTCTAAAATTACCTTTCCTTTTCCCTTCTAATATCCATCCGCTATACACTATTCATTCATCACATACATGTATATTCATTCAAGACATGCTATACAACCAATCTAATCCAATTAATTAGTCTTTGTTAAGTGATCATCCAATGTTCAATCAACGGTTTGATTTTGCGCGAGTCCAACTCGTTTGAGAATAAGTACATAAGGTACGAATTCATGAATTATATCGAACTAAACCCGTTAAATCCAATTTAAGTCGCATTCAATATTAATTCAATTTATTTAATTCCAAATTAAATGTTTACACTTTTAATGTGCTTTTAAAGATTAGATTCTAAATCTTATCAAATTGGGTCTCCAAGCCCAACTAACATCCAATGTGGTTTAATTAAAGTCCGATGGGCTTTCAATTGATTTATCAAGGCTTGGGCTTTGGTCAATATGGGTCAAACCCAATTACCAAGCCCAAATAAGGAATCACCCTTAAGTGCCATAAAATCAATTTCAAGCCCATAAGGCCCATTAATTAAATTTTAATATTCCAAAATTTAAAATTCAATTAATTAAAGTGTAATTGCATGATGATTAATTCATTAAACCAATATTTCAAAACACCAATTTAATTTATTAATCATCAATTGTTCAAAACACTTGTCTAACATTTATTTGAACAAAAAATCAAGTCCCTTTAACATTTCATGTTGTATTCGGCCAAGAGGGATTTTGCGGTTCGATTTGTTTTTCAATCCAATTGAATCACTAATCTATTACTCGTTTATTTTTAAGTCATCAAATGAACTTGAAAGCAAAAAAATCCAATTAAGTGAAAGGACCTCCATTTTCGGTCAAAGCAATAATTTTGGAAAAAATCATCAATGTTATTCTTCTCAAATTGATCATGTATTTATCAAAATCATACATATAATCATGCTTAAGTCATCAAATAAATTGTGCATGAAAAATTTCAAACCAATGGAAGCACCTTCCACATTCGGCCAAGACAACCACTTTGGGGAAAAATCATCCAATGCATTTTCTTAAAATTGATCATGTAATATATCATATAAACATACATATAACATACTTTAGCATCCAATTTAATAAGAACATGCTTCAATCAATTTTCCCCAAATTAACCCTAATGTATTTCATGCTTAAACATGGCTCCATGATACCATTGTTGGTTTCTATAATTAGTCCCAAAGAAAGATTAAGCCATAGAAATACAAAAACATACATGCAAAGCTAGAAACATGGCGGAATCATACTTACTAAGCTTTGTGACGAAAATGGTGAAGACAATCCTTGAGTCTTCAAGGTGGAAGTTTCGGCCAAGCAAGAAGATGGAGAGAAGCTGCGAATCTTCAAGTGTTCCAAGCTCCAAGGTTGTTTCCCTATCACCTCTTTTGATCCTTGCTTGTGCTAGCAAAAATGGAGAATGAAAAACAATTTTTCTGCCTTTGGTTTGAAGCTCACGGCGTGAGTCAGGAGAGGAGAGAGGGAGTGTATTTTATCAATTTTTGTTCTCATTTTTTTTGTTTCTGAAACCGTGAGAGACAAAATGAAAAGCAAATGAAATGATATCAAATACCAAATGAATTTTTTAATCAAAAAACCCTTCAAAAACCGTGAAAGGTTTTTCCCTCCAAAGGAAAATTCATCATTTGCCATCATTATCTCACATTGAGAATAGAGACAATGTATCATCCCTTAAAGGTGACTAGATACATCCATCATCTATTCGTATCAAGTAATGAGATATCGCGATGTGATTTGCGGATTCCACCCGTTTCAAAATACGAATGTGTCCGCAAACACTTTCGGGCCCAAATTCGCTAATTCCGAATTAACGAATTTCCGTCGCGATGAGAATTAAATAATTACGCCTAGCGGAATTATTATTCAGATCGCTAACGAATTAATTCCAAATTAATTCTTTTGCCCGAATTAAAATCCGATTTTAATTCCGCGTCGAAATCTAATTTCGTTTAATAATATATCGAATATATTATTTTATCGATTAATTCCAAATTAATCGATCTCTCTCTCTCTCTCCTAATAAGGCATTTTATCCAAGATAATGTTTCTCCGTAATTAATCCAAGATTAATAAAGTTCGAATCAAACATCATAGGTGAATCTTCAGGAAGCGACCCAAGAGATCTCCGGATATGTTGGCAGTAAATACGGTCGTTGGATAATCCAAACACGTACGTACCTCGTACTACATTTTTACCGATTTACAAGACAAGGTTGGCTTCTAGCAAAGCGCCATGCCTACCCAATTCTCCAGAAATATTCTTACTGGAATATTAGATCTATATCAAGCGTAGTATACCGTAGTATGCGTACATCGATCCAGTATCGGATGATCACATGTTAGGCCTGGGGCTGGAAATGTGTCTGCTCCGTACGAAACATATATCGGATATCAAACAACTAGTCTCTTTAAATCGGACAATCCTGACCTGGTCATATTGTCCCGACGGTTGCAACCTTTTATAGAGTACTAGTTCTATATCCAGTGTGATTATCATCTCCATATGTCTGAAGTGATACTTCCATCTCGACATCACATCCAGTACACTACGATTCTCGATAAACCCAAAAGAGGCGTACACAGAACCGGTTAAAGCCCCGAACCACCACAACCAAAGTTTACCGATTGTCGCAAGTACTAGCGATGCAAGTCTCAGGTTAAGACCATATACACCTACCCTGATGCGGCCTCCCATAGACACGCAGACATACTACCAATGGGATTCTGCGGGGTCTGTCCAGAGCGAAGGTGTTTTCCGTACCATCGGTAAAACACAACCTCCTATTGCACTTGCATAAGTATCCAATACTTAAATATATGAGAACTATGTTGTTGTGCCATCACAACGTGCACAAGTGCAATACTAGTCTATCCGCATTATCGATGTCCGATCTCGATAATACTCCGACTAGGGATATTTAATGATTAAACCTTTTATATTGATATTGTCTCATATCATCTCAATACGGAACTAATCATATGGACTTTTGCCATTAATATATTAAAGTAAATAATTTTACAAAACGGCAAAAGGCAATTTCATTATCACATAGTTAATTTTGTACAATAATACAATATCATTTACAAAACAGTGACGCTATGGGTCATAATGTCTAACAAAAACAGCCCACTGCCGAGCACTCTAGGAGGAGGCAGAAAAGTTGTTGTTGTCCACTGCATCGCTCAACCGCTCGATGTAAGTATTCTGCAACTTCTTCGATGTATTCACATGTTATTTTCATTGCTTGATATGATCTTGGGATGCTTAGAAAATTCCAACAATTGTATCAGAGCAAGGTTGAGCATGAAAATATTTTAGGGTTAAAATTGGGTAAAATGTGTTTGAGCATGATTTGATGAAATTGGATGATTAAGTATGCTTAAATGATGTTTTATTGAAGATTGATTGGATCAATTTCATGAAAAATGGTTTGGAACAATTTTCCCCAAATTACATGGCTTGGCCGAATCTTGGATGAACCCTAACGTCTTGGAATTTTTGATTTTTGATTCATTGGATGAATTGGAATTATGTTGGGAATGTTGATTTAGGATTTAATTGGATTGCATTCGGAATTGATTTGAAAAACCATATATTGCTGAGACATATATAGCATGAAATGGGTTTGATTTTTGTTAAAATGTGTTGGACATGTTTTGATGTAAATGAGCATGATTAATTAGGCTAATTGGTGTTTTGGAAATATTAATTTGGGTGATTAATTTTGGCATTAAACTTTGTTTAATTAAATATGAAATTTGGAATTTTTGGAATTTAATTAAATGGGCTTAAATTGGATTTGGGCTTGAAATGTTGTAAATGGGCTAATTGGGCTTGGTTGTACCAAGTAAGGTTTAGGCAAATTGGTTGGATCCAATTGGGCCCAAAACCGCATCCATAAAGTCCAAATGCGACTAATGGACCTTTAAAATTTTTATTGGGCCTAATGGGCCTAAATTGATTTCTAGGCTTATGGGGTTATTCCTTGATTGAGCTTTGGTTATTGGGTTTGACCCAAGTTGACCAAAAGTCCACGCCTTAAGAAATTAATTGAAAGCCCATTGGACTTTAATTAAATAAACATTGGATGTTTATCGGGCATTGAGACCCGTAACGATTAAATTTGGAATTTAAGTCGTAAAGGTTCGTTAATAATGTGTAATATTTAATTTGGAATTAAATAGTGATTTAGTATTAAATACATATTAAATTGGATTTAATGTTGTAGTTTCATTTAATTCAAGAATTCGTAATTTGAGTACTTATTCGCAAAACGTGTTTGACTCGCGCAAAATCAAATCATTGTTTGAACATGAGATGGTCATTAATTATCAGATTAATTAATTGGATTACATTGATTGATAGCATGCTTGTATGAATACATGGTTGCGATGCATGAATAATGTATATCAGATGGATATTAGATGGGTGGGGCAATTTTAGAAATTGTTGTAATAAATTTAGAATTTATTAATTGGACCTGCGTGTCCAGCCTATTACCTCTTTTCTCATTGTATTTCTCTTCTCACCTATTCCCCTAAATGTAAATGAGGTTTCTTTAGAAGTGTTATGTAACGGGTAGAAGTAATACTTGTGCTAGCGGGAGAGAGGAAAGAGAGAGATTTGATCTAGGATCAATGTGTTGAGTATCCATCCGCATATCATTATTACTTTATTTATATGCGCCTTATTATGTGTTTAGAATGCATGTTTAAGGGTGTATGATGATGAGACCTTAACGAAGATAATAAATTGGTTGCCAATTTGCACGTGAAAAACCCTCACAAAATAATAAGCGTTTTTACTTGCATTGAGTGATTCTTACTCAAGATCCAAGACTGGCATTGGTTTGTTGGCCAAAGTCAAGGCCTTTGTCCGTCGAGGATATGTTTGAATCACGAGAGCTTTGTTCCATATTGGTGTCTTGTCCAAGTTGTGGTTTGTTGGCCAAAGTCAAGACCATTTCTTGTCCATCGACATTGATTACGATGCTTTCCATGGTCAATAGGTTCCGCTTAACTGGGATCACTAAGTTTGTTGTGCCAAAGCCAAGGCTTAGTTGATTCAGAGGAAAAAGGTAAAGCAATATATTGGATATATTGGCATATATAAGATATATGTTTCAGACTTGGATGTCCCTCTACTGGATCTAGGAATTGGATGGGATCCAATTGATCTTAGAGATCTACCTAGTTAATTATCATACAATTTGTTGGCCAAAGTCAAGATTGTGTGACATTTAACGGGATCCTAGCCCACTAGGAAACACGATTTCCCGAGTAGTGAACAGAGGGTTAGAGGCTCGCCGAAAAATAGTGGGAGGCAAGTATTGAATTTGCAATATTCGTTTAATAACTTGTCATACGCGCTAATATCAAATATTACGTCAAATAAATTATTTATTAGTTGGACTAACATTTAATAGTTGTTTTAATAACAGTTGGACTATATTCAAACTATTCATTTATAGTTGATTATATCATCTTCTGTTTGTGGACTCATCTTCTTCGAAAGATGAATCCAATGTATGAACGGTATGTTTGTTGTCTTACAGTTAACAAAGTTATACCGTTCCAAGATCTTATCTATGTACGTTGATTGGGATAACCTAATCAGCTTCCTTTCTTTATCTCTATAGAGTTTTATCCCTAAAACATATGAAGCTTCTCCTAGGTCCTTCATGGAGAAATTCATACAGAAATATGCTTTGACGCTTTGTAATATTCCTATATCATTCCCAATGATTAGGATGTCATCAACATAGAGGACTAAAAATACGACCATGCTCCCACTGGCCTTCTGATACACACAGGATTCTTCTGAATTCTTGAGAAAACCAGACGATCTAATAATCTCGTTGAATCGAAGATTCGAACTTCGTGAAGCTTGTTTAAGTCCATAAATGGACTTCTTAAGCTTACACACCATACCCGAGTTTTCACTGGACGCAAAACCTTATGGCTGTTCCATATAGATTTCTTCATCAAGAAATCCATTTAGAAAAGCCGTTTTGACATCCATTTGCCAAAACTCATAATCATGATATGCAGCTATAGAAAGCAAAATCCTAATAGACTTAAACATGGCTACTGGTGAAAAAGTTTCATCGTAGTCAACGCTAAGTCGCTGCATGAAACCTTTTACAACCAGTCGGGCCTTGTATGTTTCAACCTTACCGTCGGGCCCTCACTTCCTTTTGTAAACCCATTTACAACTGATAGGAACAATTCCTTCGGGAATCGGAACCAAAGCCCAAACTTGATTCTCATGCATTGATTCTATCTCGGATTTCATGGTACTTTTCCATTTCATGGAGTCGATGTCCAACATCAATTCCCTATAGGTAAAAGGATATGTCTTTTTAACTAAGAAAACATCCAGACTCTTTTCCTGTATCAAATACAAGCATTCAGGAGGTCCAGATACCCTTTGTGACCTACGAAGTGTGTGTGTTGAAGGTCCTTTATCTACTTGAACTTCAGGTTCCTCCGTTAGTTCGTTGTTTTCTGGTTGGACTTCATCAAGTTCAACATGTCTATGATTACCACCTTCAGACAAAAATTCTACTTCTAGAAATTTTGCGAAGCGAGCTACGAACACATTTCGATGCTCGGTATCATAGAACAGATATCCCCTCGTATTCGAAGGATATCCGAAAAACCTAAACGTTTGCCCTCGAGGTGAAAGTTTATCTTACTGAGTCACCCTGACATAGGCAGGACAACCCCAAACCTTAATATAACTAAGATTTGGTCTCCTACCGTACCATATCTCATACAGTGTCGTAGGAACAGCTTTTGAAGGAATCTTATTCAAAAGATGTGCAACTATTAAAAGAGAGTAGCCCCATAAGTAATACGGCAAATCTGTGAAACTCAACATTGATCGGACCATATCCAATAAAGTTCAATTTCTCCTCTCAGACACTCCATTGTGCTGTGGAGTACCTGGAGGAGTGTATTGAGCGAGAATCTCATTCTCTTTCATATAATCCATGAACTCACCACTCATATATTCACCGCCTTGATCAGATCGAAGGCATTTAATATATTGACCAGTTTGTTTTTCTACTTCATTTCGAAATTCTTAGAACTTTTCAAAGGTTTCCAATTTATATTGCATCAAATAGACATAACCGTACCGTGACAAATCATCAGTAAAGGTAACGAAGTATGAATAACCACTGTGAGCTGTCTGACTTAGTGGACCACATACATCAGAATGTATGAGTTCCAGTAAGTTAATGGCGCGGTGTCCAACACCAGAAAATAAGGCTTTGGTCATATTACCCAGAATACACGATTCACAAGTTGGATAAGGTTCAATGGTAAGATCTGGTATCAAACCAATCCTAACCAAATGGGTAAGGCGTTTAACGCCTAGATGACCTAGCCACATATGCCAAAGTTTAGTATTATTAACAACAGGTAAACTACGGTTATTAATTCCAGTATTCAAAATATCTTTTGAAGTTTGCAATGTATAATGACCATGCTTATTTAGACAACAATGGATTTGAATATTACGTTTATCATATAAATACAAAGAACAGTTCTTAATATTAATACGATAGCCGTTTGTATCCAATACAAAAAGAGATATAATATTAGCTACACATCCAGGTACAAAATAGCAGTCATATAACAAAAGTGTCTTTTTCGGCAAAGAGATCTCGCATACTCCTACTGCAACGACATCCAGTGAGTCTACACTCCCGAATCTCAACTAAATCTCTCCAGGCTTCAGTTTCCTACTTTCCTTTAGCACCTGCAACGAATTGCAAATGTGAATGGGACAAGCAGAATCTAAAATCAGGTGGATGTAACAGCTTTACAAGCCAAAGATATATCAATAACTGGAAAAATAAATGTACTTGATGTAGATGCTCTCTCCTTCCTCAACTGAGCAATGTAGTCAGGACAGTTCCTTTTCCAGTGCCCGACTTTGCTACAGTGATGGCATTTGTTGTTGGGTTTATAGGTTAGTCCCAATATCGATTTCAAGCAAGAAACATGTGTAATACAACAAAGAAGCATGGAGGAATCATACTTACATTAATCGGTTATGCGATGTGAGGAACAAATAACTTTTCTCCCCTCTATGGTGTTCTCGGCAGTAGGCTGTTATTGAACTCCTCCAAATTCAGTCACCACCTCCATGAATGCTCCAAGCTCCAAGCTTTGCAAATGGTGATTCCATGCTCACAAGTTGGTTTCCCTATCACCTTATGATGACTCTTCATGTGCTAGCATTGGTAAGATTTGCCACAAATCTTCCTTATCACTTCTTGTAATTCTCGGCCTTGCCAAGAAATGGAGAAGAAAATGGCTTCAAAGCCGAGAGAGGGAGAGGCGGGAAAATGGTTCTCCAAAATCGTGAGTTGGAAGAGAAGAGAGAGGAATTGGTTTGTGTGTTGTGTATCTAATACACTTAATTGATTTCTAAAAACAAAAATAAAACATATACCAAAATTCTTGTAAAACGCTTTCAAAAAGTCAACAAAAATTTGGAGCCAGAAGTTGCAATTAATGACTTCAAACTACTCACATCACTCATTAATAGTGACTGGTTGTCAATCACTCAAAGTGACAAGACATCCATCACATGATTGACGAGTGATGTTACGCTTTATGTGACTTGTGGGCCGCACTTGAATTCGAAATGCGAATGGGCCCGCAAACACTCCTGGGGTCGGGTTCACTAATTCCTAATTAACGAATTTTCCGTTGCGACGTAATTAAATCAAATTAAATTAAATAATTTTGCCTAGCAAAATTACTATTCACGTCGCTTACGAATTAATTCTAAATTAACTCATTCGCCAGAATTAAAATCTAATTTCAATTCCGCGTCGAAATCCAATTTCGTATAATATATCGAATATATTATTATATCGATTAATTCCAAATTAATCGTTCTCTCTCTTTAAATAATATTTTATCCCAGATAAATATCTCTGTAATTAATCCCAGATTAATTTTCTCTCTGTTATAATTAATCCCAGATTAATAAAGTGCGAGTCATACGTCATCGGTGAATCTTCAGGAAGCGACCCATGAGATCCCCGGATATGTTGGCAGTAAATCCGATCGTCGGCCTATCTGAACACTTACGTACCTAATACTACATTTTTATCGATTTACAAGACATGGTTGGCTTCTAGCAAAGCACTGTGCCAACCCAATTCTCTAGAAATATTCTTATTGTAATATGTGATCTATATCAGGCGTAGCATACGTAGTATTGCGTATTACGATCCAGCATCGGATGTCACGTGCAAGGCCTGGGGCTGGAATTGTGTCTGCTATGTACGAAGCACATATGAGATCTCCCGTAACTAGTCTCTATAATCGGATAAACATGACCTAGTCATAATATCCTGATAACTACAGTATATAAGAGAACCAGGTCCTTATCCTATGTGTTCATCATCTCCACTATGACTGGAGTGATACTTTCATCTCGACATCACACCCAATACACTATGATTCTCACTATACCTAGAAGAGGCGTACACAGAACCAGTTAAAGCCCTGGACGACCAAAACCAAAGTATATTGATTGTCGCAAGTATTAGCGGTGAAAGTCTCAGGTTAAGACCAAAAACACCTACCTTGATTCGGACTTCCATAGACACATAGTCATACTACCAATGGAATTCCGAGGGGTCTATCCAGAGCGAAGCTGTTTCGGTATCATCGGTAAAATCAACCTCATATTACACTTGCATGCGTATCATATACCCAAATATATGAGAACTATGTTGTTATGCTCCCACAACGCGCACAAGTGTAATACTAGTCTTTTACGCATTATCGATGTCCAATCTTGATAATACTCCGACTAGGGGTATTTAATGATTAAACCTTCGTGGATTGTTACTGTCTCATATCATCTCAATCCGAAACTAATCATAACGACCTTTTATCATTTATATGTTGGATAATATGACCCATAGCGTCACTATTTGCACAGATCATTGTGTTGTTGTAGCAAATTAACTATGTAACAAGGAAATTGCACTCTCATCATTTGTGATTAGATCACCATAGATATATAAATGAAGAGAGGTCCCTATGATTAGTTCCTGGATTGAGATGATATGAGACAGTATCAGTCACGAAGGATTAATCATTAAATATCCCTAGCCGTAGTATTATCGAGACTGGACATCGATAATGCGGAATAGGCTAGTATTGCACTTGTGTGCGTTGTGAGGGCACAACGGCATAGTTCTCATATTATAAGTATTGGATACTTATGCAAGTGCGATAGGAGGTCGTGTTTCACCGATGGTACGGGAAACAGCTTCGCTCTGGATAGACCCCTCGGAATCTCATTGGTATTATGACTATGTGTCTATGGGAGGCCGAAATCAAGGTAGGTGTGTATAGTCTTAACCTGAGACTTGCATCGCTAATACTTACGATAATCGATAAACTTTGGTTTTGGTGGTAGGGAACTTTTAACAAGTTCTGAGTACACCACTTCTGGGTTTATCAGAGAGTCGTAGAGTATTGGGTGTGATGTCAAGACGGAAGTGTCACTTCAGTCATATTGGAGTTGATGTCACGCAGGATACGGTACTAGTGCTCTTGAGTGTTGCGCAACCAATCGGGATATTGTGACCAGGTCATGTATATCCGATTATAGAGACTATGTTACCAGACATCCGACATGTGCTTGGATGGCAGACACTTATCCAGCCCCAGCCCTAGCACGTGACTATCCGATACTGGGCCGATATGCACAATACTACGGTATACTACGCTTGATACAGATCTATATAGTAAGAATATTTCTGGAGAATTGGGTAGGCATGGCGCTTTGCTAGAAGCCAACCTTGTCTTGTAAATCGATAAACGTAGTACGAGGTACTTACGTGTTCGGACAGTCCGACGATCGTATTTACTGCCAACATATCCGGAGATCTCATGGGTCGCTTCCTGAAGATTCACCGATGACGTATGACTCGCACTTTGATTAATATGGGATTAATTAGAAGAGAGAGATAGAATTAATCTGGGATTAATTCGATGAGAGAGAAAATTAATCTGGGATTATTTGCGGAGATATTTTATCTGGGATAAAATATTAATTAAAGAGAGAGAACGATTAATTTGGAATTAATCGATAAATTAATATATTCGATATATTAATCGAAATTGGATTTTGACGCCGAATTAAAATTAGATTTTAATTCGGGCGAACGAATTAATTTAGAATTAATTCGTTAGCGACGTGAATAGTGATTTCGCTAGGCGTAATCATTTAATTACGACGCGACGGAAAATTCGTTAATTTGGAATTAGCGAACCCGAGCCTGAGAGTGATTGCGAGCGCATTCGCATTTCGAATTCGAGCGCGGCACGTGAGTCACATCAAGCGTCAAATCAATTGTCACTTTGAGTGATGTGACTTGACAACATGTCACTTTATTAAAGTGATGTGATGTGACTTAAAGTAAAAAGTAAAAGTGATGGAATATGAAAAGGTTTGGAATATATATATGTTTTATTTATTTTTGGAAAATAAATGAATAATATATATTACTTTTTTCTTTTCCCTTTTTATATTATTCGGTCCTCTCCCTCTCTCAAAAAATGACGATCTCTCATCTCCCTCCCTTTTCTTCTTCT
This sequence comes from Zanthoxylum bungeanum, assembly GCA_019454045.1. Taxonomy (NCBI): domain Eukaryota; kingdom Viridiplantae; phylum Streptophyta; class Magnoliopsida; order Sapindales; family Rutaceae; genus Zanthoxylum; species Zanthoxylum bungeanum. The sequence continues at coordinate 110,686 of SKCR01052194.1, read as the reverse complement.
CTCCTTCACGGCTTCAAGCCGATTTTTGCTTAAAAATTTTCTGGTTCCACCGATTTTTTGAGAAGCAAATTGAAGAAGACTTAGTGCTAGCACACCATGAGTGGTACATAGGTGATAGGGAAGTGATTCTTTGAGCTTGGAAAGCTTGAAGCTTGGAGCTTCAATGGAGTCTTGCATGGCCGAAAATGGAGAAGATTTTCACAGCCCCAACCGAGCAGTCTAGCAGTTCACGGACTAAAACCGAGCTACATGCAGTGCGAAAATGGCTTGTGTTCTTCTTTGCATCAAAACCGAATTCAATGTGAGTATATTCCGCACCTCCTTTGATGTGTTCATATGTGGTTTTTATGCTTGATTTGTTGATCTTGGGACTTGATTTAACTCCAACAATGGTATCAGAGCTTTTGATGCATGAAAGCCGAATTAGGGTTCTTGAGCAAATTTGGGGCTTTTTGATTTTAGCTTGATTCTGACAAATTGATTCTTTAAGAATGCTTATATTTGATTGAATTTGAGAGTTATATGTAATCAATTTGATAAAAAAATTGATTGGATTGATTTTCCCCAATTTGCTTATTTTTGGTCAAAACTTTGATTTGGGTAAACTCGATTTAGGCATGATTTGGTTGAATTGTTTGATGAAGTATGCTTGAATGACGTTGAATTGAAGTTGTGCATGATCAATTTCAAGAAAATTGGATTAGATCAATTTTCCCCAATTCTTTAGGTTGAACATGAAACTTGAAATTGGGTAAAATGTGTTTGAGCATGTTTTAATTGAATTGGATGTTTAAGTATGCTTGAACATGTTTAATTGAGATTGTGTGTGATCAATTTCGTGAAATTGGATTGGATTCAATTTTCCCCAAATTGAAGGCTTGGCCGAAAATTGCATAACCCTAATGTCTTGGTAATTTGTTTTGTTTGATCATTGGATGACTTAAAACAATTGGTTAATGTTGTTTGAAGTTCAATTGGATTGAATTTTGATTTAGAACATTTTTTCCCTTTTAAAGTGGCTTGGCCGAATCTTATGAACATGAAATTTCTTGGGATTTTTTGTTTTAATTCATTGGATGGATTGAATTGATTTGGGAAATTATGATTGTGGACTCAATTGGATTGAAACCGAATCGAATTGAAAAACCCCTAATTGCCGAGACTTGAAAGCATGTTAATTGGGTTTGATTTTAATTGAATTGTGTTGGACACTATTTGGTTGTTAAAGTGCATGATTAATTAGGCTAATTGATGTTTTAGAAATGTTAATTGGGTAATTGATTGTGTATTACACTTAGGTTAATTAATTGTGAAATTTGGAATTTTATAAGTTAATTAATTTGGGCTTGATTTTGGAAATTGGGCTTGTTAGGTTGTAATTGGGCTTTTTGGGCTTTGTTGTAACAAAGTTGGGTTAGGCAAAATTGGTTGGATCCAATTAGGCCCAAAACCGAATCCAAAAGGTCCAATTATGACTTAATGGACCTTAATTATTTAATTGGGCCTAATGGGCCAAAATTAATTTAAAGGCTTATGGGGTAACTCCCGGATTGGACTTTGGTTGCGGTTTGACCCGAGTTGACCAAAAGTCCACGCCTCAAGAAATTAATTAAAAGCCCATTGGACTTTAATTAAATTAATATTGGATATTAATCGGGCTTTGAGACCCGCGTAACGATTAAATTTGGAATTTAAGTCGTAAAGGTTTATTTATAAAGTGTAATATTTAATTTGGAATTAAATAATGAATTAGAATTAAAATACGTATTAAATTGGATTTAATCATGTAATTAATTTAATTAGTAGAAATCGTACTTTGAGTACGTGTTCGCAATACGAGTTTGACTCGAACAAAATCAAATCTTTGTTTGAACATTGGATGATCACTAATTATCAAGATTAATTAATTTGATTAGATTGATTGATAACATGCTTGTATGAATACATGGTTGTGATGTTTGAATAATGTATATCGGATGGATATTAGCCGGGTGGGGCGATTTGGAAATTGTAATAAATTTGATTTATTAATTGGACCTGCGTGTCCAGCCTTATCTCCTATTTCTGTATTCTCTTCTCACCTATTCCCCTCTATGTATATGAGGTTTCTTTAGAAGTGTAGTGTAACGGGTAGAAGTAGTACAAGTGCTAGCTTGAGTGAGAAAGGGAGAGATTTGATCTAGGATCAATGTGTTAAAGTATCCATCCGCATATCATTATTATTTATTTCATACTCGCTTTATTATGTATTTAGAATGCATGTTTAAGGGTGTATGATGATGAGACCTTAACAAAGATAATTAAATTGGTAGCCAATTTGCACGCGAAAAACCCTCGTTTTATATTAAGCAAATATCCTTCCATTGAATGATTCTTGTTCAAGATCCGAAGTTGGCATTGGTTTTTATTGACCAAAGTCAAGGACCTTTGTCAATCAAGGATGTACTTGAATCATGAGAGTTTTGTTGCATATCGGTGTCTTGTCCAAATCGTGATTTTTATTGGCCAAAGTCAAGATCACTTTTTGTCCAATGACATTGATTACGAAACTTTCCTCGTCAATGGGTCCCGCTTAACTGGAATCATTAGGTTTGTTTTTTGGCCAAAGCCAAGGCCTAGATGATTCAGAGGATAGGGTTAGGAAAATGTAATGGATACATTGACATTATACATATGTTTCGGACTTGGATGTCCACCTAACCGATCTAGGAATTGGATGAGATCCAATTGATCATAGAGATCTACCTAAGTTAAATAGCATACAGCTTTTATTGGCCAAAGTCAAGGTTGTGTGTTATTTAACGGGATCCTAGCCCACTAGGAAACGCGGTTTCCCGAGTACTCCACAGAGGGTTAGAGCTCGACGAAAAATAGTGGGAGGCAAGTATTGAATTTGCAACATTCGTTCGAATACTCGCTAAACACGCTCATTTAAATTATTTCGTCATTAGATCAATGTTAGTTAGACTAATATTTAAATTGTTGTTTTAATAAACAGTTGGACTGTATTATACTTGATTATATATAATTGGATTATATTAATCAATATATTTGAATTAATTAATTTCAGTTTACAGTTGATTTTATAATTGGATTATAGTAATCAATGTAATTGAGGTTAATTAATTTGGATTATATTTGATTATATAGTTGGACTATTATAATCATTATAATAATATATAGTACCACTAATCGTTGGTTAAATAGTTGGACTATTGTAATCAAGATAAGAAATTGAAAAAGTGGATATTTAAAATATAATCTGGGATTAAAATATTTTAAATGATTTAATTTTCAAATTGGGAATAAATAATAGGTTACTTTATTTGATAAAATAACTTATTATACCTTAAGCCCAAAATTAAGCAATATAAGTAGAGCATAAAATCTTTGGAAGATTTATGTGATGATGACTTTAATGCTTAATTTAATATACTTGTCATAAATCTAATTTTTTGATTTAAGAAGTATTAAAATTGCAATTTATAATTCTTGAAGAATTAATTGACTATTCTAGAGGAGATAAAGTCAAAGTTTGCAATTGGGATGTAGCACGAGGTGCACATCGTTTCGATATTCTAAAAACCCAAGGCTTGGCCTAAGGTTCCTAAAATATTGAAAAGGATAATTGACATATACCAAAGTGACTGCCATTTGGATATGGAAGACACGAAGGAATTAAAGAAAGGGCGAGGCTCTGACTTTAAATATATTGTCTAAGTTATGTTCACTACTAGTATTGAAATTAGATTTTAAATACTTAGTGTGGAACATAAAATATATGTGTATTGATATTCAGAATCTGCTTTGAGCAGGATACTGACTTCAAGCTGAGATTTCTCTGCGAATCGGAAACGGGACGAAAGTCGCGTGTTTCGACCGTAGATACCTAAGTTTAGGAACTACCCTTTGGGTGTGTACTTAAATTAGGAACTGTTATAATGTAACTAGTTTGACTAGAAACATTATCTCTTTATCAGTGTTTAACCCACTGCGGGTGAACCTTTATATTCTAAAACACTAAAGTGTTTTATTATATAAAGATGATACTGAGATAAATACATTAGATGTAAATAACAGAATTATATTTTGAATATAATAAAATCTCAAACATATAAATGACAAATAAATAGCTCAAATTGATTTGATCAATAGAGACTTATTTATGGCATTGTTGTCTAGGACACAATAAACGAGACACGTCAGTTAGACGGTGTGTCCGAACTAAAACCGAATTTTGTTGGACATGATAAGGTTTATCACGAGTCGCTCTGAGCTATTTTCCTTCAATAGGATATGTATTAACAGTGCAAAACTTATTTAGAATAAGGTTCCATGAAAATCTGTTTGACAGATGTCATATAGGATATGAACAGGAAAGAAACGGGGTTTTTCTACTCCTAATAATTTGGGTATGCCAGGCATAACGTTTGGATGATACCAAACTAAAAACCCAAATTGGATAAGTGCCAATATAGGTTTCCTAAGGGAAACCTTAAGTATAGTACTTGTAAATCTCACATGAGAACAATGTGATTGTTGCTCACCATGCGGTTTTCCTGAGAGGAATACGATATGCAGTGGTCAGTGGGAGGATAGTGATACTCGATGAAAATCGTAAGTAATACTATTCAAGCACGAAGTCCTTAATGGAACACAAACAGTTCATCAATGATGAATCTGTACCATTAATCTTCAAATACACAAGAAACTTCGTAGATCGGATAGAGTCAGAAAACAACCTAGGGTATGGGTTTCTGATCTAACCTCATTAAGATGTCAATCTTATGGAGGTGTACCATCCGACTACGTTTAGAGGAAGTGATACGAGGTATCGACTCTCTGTTACGGCAAAGTGCCATGAATCCGAAATGGATTCCATGTATAACAACTATTTTGGATACTAGTTGTTGTACCATAAGGCATTGTGCCTATGGTACATTAACGTCTTCAAGAAGACATACATGGATGGCAACATACCAACGTACAAAGCTAGGCTTTTGACGGAAAGGTATCGTTATCAACATTGTGTTAATAACGGTTCAACCTTTTACCTGTTGCCATGGTAAATCCATTTTGAAGATGCTTGTTGATAACTGTATATTTCATTTATGAAATATGTCAGTTACAAATCAAAATCGCTTTCCTGAAAAGGAAACCTTTTGGAGAATGTTATAACATTCTGACGATTTTGTATAACCGACAAACAAGGTTTGCGGATTATTCAATCCATGTTTGGATTGAAGCAAGCATAAGGTTCTTGGAACTGACGTTTTGAAATAATCATAATGGTTTATGATTTAACTCAAAACGAAATAATTCTTGTGTATATAAGGAGGTTAGTGGGAGAGGGGCACTGACAGTGAAAATTCCCATAAAACAATTGGTGAAAGCTTGGCTTTCATAGAAATTCTCCGTAGAATTCTGGGGAGTAACAACTTTATTCAAGGAATAAAGATCTACTGGGATAGATTAGAAGTTGTTAACACTCTCTGGGAATTGTACATTTAAATGTACTTGTATTGGTGTCTCATACGCTTCGAGCATATGGAGTCACGATCAGGTCAATCCAAGTGATAGTCACTGGATTGAAGTTGAGAACATCTGTTAGTATCTCAGAGAACTAAAGATGCTATCTTAAACTATGGAGAAGGAGAACTTGTAGTGACTGGGATCACTACTGCAAGTTTCCAAACAATTAAAATACTGCGGTACTATAAAGTTTGAATAACAGGGACAGTGAGCTGGAAATCTTCCTAGCAAGATAACTGTTGCCGAATAAACAACAAATGCGGATTATTGCTGCAGCTGAGGCAGCAATAGAAGCCATTTGGATCGATAATAAATCTAATTAGATTAGATATAGTTCTGTTAGCAGCTGAGCTAGGCGTCAGCACAGGCTAAAGTAAAGAATTAAAGGTCTCATCGACGATCCAGATATATACTTCTATATCATCTGATTCGTTCGGATCATACATCGTGGCGATGTGATGATCGTGTAAATCGCGTCAGACGATAATTAAGCAAATCCGCTGACGAAAACCTTTCCTCAGCAATTTGAGCGAATTGTACATAGTTCGGGTGTTAGGCACTCGAGTGACTGGCTATGTGCCAAGTGGGAGATTGTTGGATAATATGACCCATAGCGTCACTATTTGCACATATCATTGTGTTGTTGTAGCAAATTAACTATGTAACAAGGAAATTGCCACTCTCTCATTTTATGATTAGATCACCATAGATATATAAATGAAGAGAGGTCCCTATGATTAGTTCCTGGATTGAGATGATGAGACAGTATCAGTCCACGAAGGATTAATCATTAAATATCCCTAGCCGTAGTATTATCGAGACTGGACATCGATAATGCGGAATAGGCTAGTATTGCACTTGTGTGCGTTGTGAGGGCACAACGGCACATAGTTCTCAATATATAAGTATTGGATACTTATGCAAGTGCGATAGGAGGTCGTGTTTCACCGATGGTACGGGAAACAGCTTCACTCTGGATAGACCCCTCGGAATCTCATTGGTATTATGACTATGTGTCTATGGGAGGCCGAAATCAAGGTAGGTGTGTATAGTCTTAACCTGAGACTTGCATCGCTAATACTTACGATAATCGATAAACTTTGGTTTTGGTGGTAGGGGAACTTTTAACAAGTTCTGAGTACACCACTTCTGGGTTTATCAGAGAGTCGTAGAGTATTGGGTGTGATGTCAAGACGGAAGTGTCACTTCAGTCATATTGGAGTTGATGTCACGCAGGATACGGTACTAGTGCTCTTGAGTGTTGCGAAACCAATCGGGATATTGTGACCAGGTCATGTATATCCGATTATAGAGACTATGTTACCAGACATCCGACATGTGCTTCGGAGGGGCAGAGACACTTATCCAGCCCCAGCCATAGCACGTGACTATCCGATACTGGCCGATATGCACAATACTACGGTATACTACGCTTGATACAGATCTATATATTTCTGTAAGAATATTTCTGGAGAATTGGGTAGGCATGGCGCTTTGCTAGAAGCCAACCTTGTCTTGTAAATCGATATAAACGAGTAGACGAGGTACTTACGTGTTCGGACAGTCCGACGATCGTATTTACTGCCAACATAACCGGAGATCTCATGGGACGCTTCCTGAAGATTCACCGATGACGTATGACTCGCACTTTGATTAATCTGGGATTAATTAGAAGAGAGAGATAGAATTAATCTGGGATTAATTCGATGAGAGAGAAAATTAATCTGGGATTATTGCGGAGATATTTTATCTGGGATAAAATATTAATTAAAGAGAGAGAACGATTAATTTGGAATTAATCGATAAATTAATATATTCGATATATTAATCGAAATTGGATTTTGACGCGGAATTAAAATTAGATTTTAATTCGGGCGAACGAATTAATTAGAATTAATTCGTTAGCGACGTGAATAGTGATTTCGCTAGGCGTAATCATTTAATTACGACGCGACGGAAAATTCGTTAATTTGGAATTAGCGAACCCGAGCCCGAGAGTGATTGCGAGCGCATTCGCATTTCGAATTCGAGCGCGGCACGCGAGTCACATCAAGCGTCAAATCGTTTGTCACATCATGCGTCAAATCAATTGTCACTTTGAGTGATGTGACTTGACAACATGTCACTTTATTAAAGTGATGTGATGTGACTTAAAGTAAAAAGTAAAAGTGATGGAATATGAAAAGGTTTGGAATATATATATATGTTTTATTTATTTTTGGAAAATAAATGAATAATATATATACTTTTTCTTTTCCCTTTTTATATTATTCGGTCCTCTCTCTCTCTCCAAAAATGACGATCTCTCATCTCCCTCCCTTTTCTTCTTCTCTCCTTCACGGCTTCAAGCCGATTTTTGCTTAAAAATTTCTGGTTCCACCGATTTTTTGAGAAGCAAATTGAAGAAGACTTAGTGCTAGCACACCATGAGTGGACATAGGTGATAGGGAAGTGATTCTTTGAGCTTGGAAAGCTTGAAGCTTGGAGCTTCAATGGAGTCTTGCATGGCCGAAAATGGAGAAGATTTTCACAGCCCCAACCGAGCAGTCTAGCAGTTCACAGGACTAAAACCGAGCTACATGCAGTGCGAAAATGGCTTGTGTTCTTCTTTGCATCAAAACCGAATTCAATGTGAGTATATTCTGCACCTCCTTGATGTGTTCATATGTGGTTTTTTATGCTTGATTTGTTGATCTTGGGACTTGATTTAACTCCAACATTATATATCTTGGTAATCTAATTACAAATGATAAAAGGTCAATTTCCTTTGTCACATAGTTAATTTGTACAACAAACCCATGATCTGTACAAATAGTGATGCTATGGGTCATAATTGTCCAACAATCTCCCACTTGGCCTATAGCCAATCAATCAAGTGTCCTACACCCGAACTATGTACGGTTCAGCTGCATCAATATTCCACTTTTGTTGTTTATTCGGTAACAGTTTCTTGTTTGGAAGATTTCGAGCTCACTGTTCCGTTATTCAAACTTTATAGTATCATTTATTACGACTTATAGTCGTTTTTTTATCGGTTATGAAACTTGCAGTAGTGAACCCAGTCACTTCAAGTTCTCATTCTTCATAGCTTAAGAAAGTATCCTTAGTTCCTCTAAGATACTTAAGGATGTTCTTAACATCAATCCAGTGACTATCACTTGGATTGGCCTGATTGTGACTCCATATGCTCAAAGCGTATGAGACACCAGGTCGCGTACATTTATTTCAATGTACGAGTTCTCGGAGAGTACCAACAACTTTAGATCTATCCCAGTAGATCTTTATTCCTAGAATAAAGGTGGTTTCTCCCATGAATTCTACGGAGAATTTTCATGAAAGCCAAGCTTTCACCGATTGTATTATGGGATTATCATTTCCAAGAAATGACATATCATCATTTGTTTAGGACATTCACTGTCAGTGTGCTCCCACTAACCTCCTTATATACACAAGAATCACTTTCGTATTTGAATTAAATCATATACCATTTTGATTACATCAAAACGATAGTTCCGAGAATGCTATGCTTGCTTCAATCCATCCATGGATTGAATTAACTTGCAAACCCCGTTTGCTCATTTTTGTACGAAAAAACCGTCAGGATGTTGTAAACATCCTCCAAAAGGTTTCCATTAAGGAAAGCGGTTTTGGCATTCAGCTTTCATATTTCATGAATGAAACATGCAGCATCAGTAAGCATTATCCAAATGAATTTAACCATGGCAACGGTTAAAAGGTTTCGTCGTAATCGACACAATGTTGATAACGATACATTTTTGCTACAAGCCTAGCTTAGTACGTTAGTATGTTGTCATCCATGTATGTCTTCCTTAAAGACTTATATAGTACCAATAGGCAAAATGCATTATGGTACTTCAACTAGTATCCAACCTTGGTTGATTTACATGAAATATATTTCGGACATCATGGCACTTTGCCAAAATAGGGAGTCGATACCTTGTATCACTTCCTCATACGTAGTTAGTTCGTATTCCTCAATAAGATTAACATCTTTACGAGGTGAGATTAGAAACCCATACCTCCCAGGTTGTTTTCTGACTCTCACCGACTTGCGCGGTTCATGTGTATTTGAAGATTATTGGTACAGTTTCATCCTTGATGAACTATTTGTGTTCCCTTAAGAAATCGATTCCTGGACTATTATTATTACTACGATTTTCATCGAGTTTTACTTTCCTCCCACTTACCACTGCATATAGGTATTCCTCTTAAGAAAACAGCATGGTGAGCAACAATTAAATTGTTCTCTTGTGAGTTTTATAAGTACTATACTTTGGTTTCCCTAGGATAACCTACAACTTAGGCACTTATCCGATTTGGGTTCTAGTTTGGTATCATCCAAATATATGCCTAGCATTCCCAAATCTTCAGGAATGAGAAAACTCGGTTTCTTTCCTTATCATATCTAATATGAAGTCTGTCAAACAGATTTTTATGGAACCTTATTCAAAATAAGTGATGCACTGTTTAAAGCTTATCCCCAGAAGGAAATGGTAGCTCAGAGCAACTCATGATTAACCTTATCATGTCCAACAAAATTTGGTTTCTCTATTCGAACACACCGTCAGATTGACGTGTTCCGAGAGGAGTCCTTATTGAAAGAATACTATATTCTTTTCAGTATTTGAGAAACTTATTGCATAAGTATTTTCATCATGGTCCAATCATGGTGTTTAATACTTTAGCCGATCTGTTTGTCTACTTCGTGTCAAAATTCTTTGAATTTATCAAAATTTTCCGATCCGTGTTTCACAAGAAACAGATAACCATAACACAATGCCATATCCGTAAAGGTCACGAAACATTCATATCTACCTCTAGCCTAGCTAGACATGGGTCCACTTATGTCACTATGAACGAGGGCTAACAGATCGGTGGCACTTACACTTTTACCAAGTAAAGAGTATTATAGGCACTTTGTCTATTAAACTAGATTCGTAGACATTATTTGATTAGAATCAAATCTGTCCTAGTACCCACTCTTCGAAAGTGTGGATATACGAGTCTTATTAATTGTGTCCCAGACAACAATGCCATAAATAAGTCTCAACTGATTAAATCAGTTCGAGCTATTTGTTTATCATATCATACGTTTGAGATATATTTATATTCAAAATATAAATACTGTTATTCACATCTAATGTGTTTATCTCAATATCATCTTTATAAAATGAAACACTTTAGTGTTCTAGAATATAAAGGTATATCCGTAACGGATTATACTCTGATATAGAGATAATGTTTCTAGTCAAACTAGTTACATTGTAACAGTTTCCTAATTTAAGTACACACCCGAAGGGTAGTTCCTAAACATAGGTTTCTACGGTCAAAACAGCGACTCACGTCCCATTTTCAATTCGTAGATCAATCTCAACTGAAGTCAGTATCCTACTTGTCATCAGATTCTGCACATCAGTACATATTTATGTACCATACTCAGTATCTAAAATCCAATTTTAATACTAGTAGCGAACATGTTTATGACAAACATTTTTGAAGCCAGAGCCTTGCCCCTCTTCACTTCCTTCATGTTTGTTTTGTCCATACGACAGTCACGCTTCCAGTGACCCCGTTTACCACAGTTTAGGCAGACATTTTGGGATATGTCCTTTGTCTTCCCAGAAGATTATAATGATTTTGTCTTTGCCCATTTTCCACACTCCAGAAGCCTTTGGCCAAGCCTTGGCCTTCTGGGATTTCGAAGTAAGATGCGCCTTGCTCTTCTTGCCCTATTGCAAATTATGGCTTTGTCTCCTTGAGTATGGCCATTAACTCTCCAAGAGTTTTCTATTGCAATTTGTACTTCTAAGATCTAAGAATAGATCTATGAAGATCCTTCAATTTCAATATCATACTATAAGGATCTAATCCTTAGTTCTGACTAAGAAATTAAGGAGTCTTTGCGGCAAGCATAACAGATTAAGCACTAAAGTTATCATCACATGAATATTCCAAATATCATGTTCTACTATTTGCTCAACTCTGGGCTTAGGCTCGAGATGTCATTATATCAAATAAAGTAACTTCTCGGTCTCCATGACTATCCTGAGATTTTATTCCCAATCTGAAAATTAAAGTCGTTTAATAACATTTTCACCCAGGATTATGATTTAAACATTAATCTTTCAGTTATTCTTGATTGCTCTAGTCCAACTATCCAATCAATTATTTCAGGTACTATAGATTATAATGATTACTATAGTCTAACTATATAATCAACTATAATTTAATTGGTTAATTCAATTATATTGATTACTATAATCCAATTATAAAATCAACTATTAATTGAAATAGTTTGAATACAGTCCAACTATTTAATTAAAACAACGATTAAATATTAGTCCAACTAATATATTAATTATTTGACGAAAAATTTGAAATGAGCGCGTATTGGCAAGTAACTAAACGAATATTGCAAATTTAATACTTGCCTCCCACTATTTTTCGGTGAGTCTCTAACCCTCTGTGGAGTACTCGGGAAACCTTGTTTCCTAGTGGGCTAGGATCCCGTTAAATAACACACAATCTTGACTTTGGCCAACAAATTGTATGATAATTAACTAGGTAGATCTCTTAGATCAATTGGATCACATCCAATTCCTAGATCCAGTAGGTGGACATCCAAGTCCGAAAAATATATCTTATATATGCCAATATATCCAATATATTGCCTAACCTTTTTCCTCTGAATCAATTAAGTCTTGGCTTTGGCACAACAAACTTAATGATCCTAGTTAAGCGGAACCCATTGACCATGTAAAGCATCGTAATCGATGTCGATGGACAAGAAATGATCTTGACTTTGGCCAACAATTCACAACTTGGACAAGACACCGATATGGAACAAAGTTTTCATGATTCAAACCCTTCCGCGATGGACAAAGGTCTTGACTTTGGCCAACAAACCAGTGCCAGTCTTGGATCTTGAGTAAGAATCACTTAATGGAAGGAAAAACATTTAATATGTTTTGAGGGTTTTTTGTGTAATTGGCAACCAATTAATTATTTTTGTTAGGTCTCATCAGCATACACCCTTAAACATGCATTCTAAAAACATAATAAGGTGCGTATAAATAAAATAATAATGATATGCGGATGGATACTTAAACACATTGCTCCTAGAACAAATCTCTCAATTTCCTCTCTCCCGCTAGCACAAGTATTACTTCTACCCGATTACATAACACTTCTAAAGAAACCTCATTTACATTGAGGGGAATAGGTGAGAAGAGAAGAGGCAAGAGGTAATAGGTTGGACACGCAGGTCCAATTAATAAATTCTAAGTTTATTAAAACAATTTCTAAAATTGCCCTCACCCATCTAATATCCATCCGATATGAATTATTCATACATCGCATCCATGTATTCACACAAGCATGTTATCAATCAATCTAATCCAATTAATTAATCTGAAAATTAATAACCATCCAATGTTCAAACAACGATTTGATTTTGCGCGAGTCCGACTCATTTTACGAATAAGTACTCAAAGTACGAATTCACGAATTATATTAAACTACAATATTAAATCAAATTTAATTTGTATTTAATACTAATTCTATATTTGATTCTAAATTAAATATTTACACTTTATTAATGTGCATTTACGACTTAGATTTTAAATCTAATCGTTACGGGTCTCAAAGCCCAATTAACATCCAATGTCAATTTAATTAAAGTCAAATTGGCTTTCAATTAATTTCCAAGGCATTGACTTTTGGTCAATATGGGTCAAACCCAAATACCAAAGCCCATTTAAGGAATCACTCTTATATGCCAAGAAACCAATTTAGGCCCATTAGGCCCAATTAAAATTAAAGGTCCATTAAGTTATAATTGGACTTTATGGAAATGGTTTTGGGCCCAATTGGATCCAACCAATTAGCCTAAACCAAACTTGGCCGAACCAAGCCCGTTAAGCCCAATTACAAATTTACAAGCCCAATTCCAAATTTGGCCCGATTAATTAAATTACCAAAATTCCAAATTTCATAATTTAATTAACCTAAAGTGCATAGCCATAATTAATTAACTAAATTAACATTTCCAAAATACTAATTTACTCAATTAATTATGCTTATCATCATCAACTTATGTCCAACACTATTGAATAAAAAATCAATCATTTTCCATGCATACATGCTCACGGTAATTAGGGGAATTTTTGTTCGATTCCGAATTCAATCCAATTATATCATAAATAAACATTTTCCAAATGATTTCAACTCATCCAATGATCAAAATCAAAAATCACCATGACTTAGGGTAAGCTCAAACTTTCGACCAAGCCATAATTTTGGGGAAAATTTGATCCAATCCAATTTTCACAAAATTGACCATAAATAACTCTAAGTCATTCATATACAAGCATGCTCAAACAAGTAATTTCACTCAAACATGCTCAAATCCAATTTACCCAAAATTTACCCTAATCAAATTTCATGCTCAAAATGGCTCAAGATACCATTGTTTGGTTTCTAGGTTAGTCCCAAGATCGATTTCAAGCAATAAACATGTGTGAATACAACAAATAAGCATGGCAGAATCATACTTACATTGATCGGTTATGCGATACAAGGAACAAAAAAGTTTTCTCCCCTCTATGGTGTTCTCGGCAATGGGCTGTTATTGAGCTCCTCCAAATTCGGTCACCACCTCCATGAATGCTCCAAGCTCCAAGCTTTGCAAATGGTGATTCCATGCTCACAAGTTGGTTTCCCTATCACCTTAGGATGACTCTTCATGTGCTAGCATTGGTAAGATTTGCCACAAATCTTCCTTATCACTTCTTGTAATTCTCGGCTTTGCCAAGAAATGGATAAGAAAATGGTTGCAAAGCCGAGAGAGGGAGAGGAGGGAAAATGGTTCTCCAAAACCGTGAGTTGGAAGAGAAGAGAGAGGAGTTGGTTTGTGTGTTGTGTATCTAATACACTTAATTGATTTCTATAAACAAAAATAAAACATATACCAACATATTTGTAAAAGGCTTTCAAAAAGTCAACAAAAATTTGGAGCCAAAAGTTGCAATTAATGACTTCCAACTACTCACATCACTCATGAATAGTGATTGGTTGTCAATCACTCAAAGTGACAAGACATCCATCACATGAATGACGAGTGATGTGATGCTTGATGTGACTTGTGGGCCGCAGTTGAATTCGAAATGCGAATGGGCCCGCAAACACTCTCGGGCTTGGGTTCACTAATTTCGAATTAACGAATTTTCTGTTGCGACGTAATTAAATCAAATTCATAAATAATTTGCTTAGTAAAATTACTATTCACAGCGATAACGAATTAATTCTAAATTAACTCGCTCGCCCGAATTAAAATCTAATTTCAATTCCGCGTCGAAATCCAATTTCGTATAATATATCGAATATATTATTATATCGATTAATTCCAAATTAATCGTTCTCTCTCTTTAAATAATATTTTATCCAGATAAAATATCTCCGTAATTAATCTAGATTAATTTTCTCTCTCTTATAATTAATCCCAAATTAATAAAGTGTGAGTCATACGTCATCGGTGAATCTTCGGGAAGCGACCCATGAGATCCTCGGATATGTTGGCAGTAAATCCGGTCGTCGGACTATCCGAACACGTACGTACCTACACTACAAGAAAAAAGGCCTTTACTGACACTAAGGTTAGTGACACTAGGCTAAAAGTGTCAGAAACGACGTGTAAATGGGCCTATTTCCGTGTTTTTCACTTAAATATCAATAATTACTGACACTATGGTATCAGCGATTTTAGTGTCAGTAATTACTATTACAATAGTATCAGTAAGAAATAAAAAAAAAAAAAACGCGTAGTCGTCTGGAGTCGAACCAACACCTCGCGGAAGTGACGTTTTTCGCATATATTACTGACACTAGAGTATCAGTAAATTTAGTGTCAGTAATTAATGATACCTTAGTATCAGTAAAAAAATTAAAAAAAAAAATTATTTCCTTAAGTCTGCTGGGACTCGAAATTGTAACCATTGATATAAATTTTTTTTTTATTGTAAGGCTTTACCACTGGGCCAAATCGTGACTTTTGTTCTATTGTGTTAGGTTATTTTACTTATTTTGTTAATCCCTTCCCACATATTCATAAAATTTCAATTTTGGCTCTGTCCTAACCCTAATCTCCGAAATTGATTTCATCACTCTCTTCTCTGCTCTCAGCCTCTCACGATCACAAGTCATGACTATCATCACTCATCACTCATCATCGGTCTTCTCTGGTTGCTTCACAGTCTGCTCTCGGTCTCTCATCTCAGCTTCAGGTGCCTCGATTGCTTGCTCTCAGAAGTTGGATCTCAGTCTCTCATCTTAGGTGCCTTGGTAATTCTTATCTCTTGCCACCCCTCTTCCAGATATTGCTCTTTAATGTCACTTGCTCTTTAATCGATCAGTTTGTGAAGCAAGCTTCGAATCAGAAAGGTGCAGCACTCGGCTCCGTCATCGTCGAAGCCACTTTGCAACCCTCGCTCTTTGCTTTCTCTGAGATTCTTGTTGTTCCCAATATTGCCGAGGTAACTGAAATTTGTTATTTTTAGGGTTTATACTCATAGTTTCTTTATTATGTTCCTATTTTTTTTTTGTTCTTGTATTGGTCGAGTTAGAGATTAAATTATGTGTCAAAAAAAGTTTACCTTCTGTTTGGTTGCTGAAAAATGGAGGAAAAGATTTGGAAATGAAATTACGGTCATTTTGTGGCTTATGTTCTTTGTCTTGATCAGAGTTCATGTTCAATCAATGATATTTATTGTATAATTCATTTTCATATTTTTTTTTTTGGGTGGAGATATTTGTAGCATTAGTTATTTGAAAGATTTAAGCATTGAAGGGATAATTTTATAGTAGAAAGGGGTATGAGAGTTGGGAATGCATTATCATGAATCTGAATTTTCGCTTCTATTATTGAGGAATGCATCAAAACTTGGTTTTGAAAATTATTTTCTCAGAGCTTGGGTAGAAAATGGATGAGAATGGCCAAAATTCTGGACCATTGCGGGAGGAGCTAGTGCAAATGGCTACTAAGTTTCTGTCGAATGCAACAGTTAGAAACTCTCCAGTCATCCATAGGCGAAGCGAATGTTTCTTGAGAATATGGGCCTTAGGAAAGACGAGATAGATGAAGCCTTTCGTCGTGTTCCTGTAAGCACATTGTTTCTCTTGATTTTCAAATATTTTTCTATTCAACTCAATTACTCGAATGATCATTTTTGGATGAGTTCTATCTTTCTCTTATATTCTTTTGCATACAAATGTAGGATCCGCCTTCAAATATAACAACGTAGCAGAATATTACCCCAATTCAACGTAAGTTTTTAACATTTTCCATCCCTTAAGAGGTCTTTAATGCAGCATTCATATCCCAGATGTTGAAATTGATAATTGCTTTACTGCCATCACATTTGGAATATCATTGCATGTTGGCCCATAATCTAAAATAGATGAACAGTCAAAGGCAGTCAGAAAGGTTCGACCACAAGTGACAGCACTAGCAACATCTCCACCATCTCGGTTTTACTGGACACATGCTTTTGTTTTTGTGGGTTTTCTTGCCGTTTCTTGTGCTGGGACAACTAATTTTTGAAGGTACTTGAAAAACTTTTGTACACCAGGTCATAAAGTTAGATGCCTTGTAGTTTTTATTGTCCAGTAGTATTATTATGGCTTTACCATTCATTTATGTATGCCTCGTTTAGAACGTTATTTTGCCAAGGTTGAAGTCTCGGATTCGGAAGGCTGTTTTAGAATAACATGTTGTCTCTGCAAAGAAATCAAAACCAAGCCTGCTCTGAAAGATACAACTTGTTATTATGGATGCCATTTGGTTTTTTATATGCATTCTCTTAGGTTGTTGGTATGGTTATTGTCAATAAGTGCTTTATGTGACAAAAATTAGATTAGGGTTATATTTTGTATTTTTATTTGGATGTATTTAATGTTTTTATTTATGAAGATATCGATTTTTTTTGGAAGTCCATCTAATTCTTAACATTTGGTTTATAATTTCATATTTTGTGCCAGATATCATATTGTTGGGGGATTGTTGCAGGCTTCTCAACAAGTATCATGAATTTTGGTGGGGGCATGACATTTTGATGGGACTTTAAGAGTAGTTTTTGAAATATATATATGTTAATTTAAAGATTGTCTATGGAGTTTTTGTATTCATCATGTGATACTGTTGAATTGATTAATACGATTAATCTATTATATTGCGAATTTTATATAAATGTAATTTTTTAGTTTTTTATTTCATTGAGTTGGTATATATATATATATATATATTTTATGATTAATTTAATTACAAAAAATAAGAAATATAATTGTGAAATAATACGATTTTTAAATTTTAAAAGATATTGACGGATATTGATACTATAGTAACAATAATTACTGACACTAAAAATCAAATATATGCGATATACTGATACTGCAGTACCAAAATTTACTGACACTATAGTATCACTAAATACTGATGATATAGTGTCAATAATTTACTGACACTAAAATAGTGTGAGAGATTACTGATACCATAGTGTCAATAATTTTCTGATACTACAGTATTAACGTTTACTGACACTAAGAATCACTGACACTAGAAACTAGTGTCAGTGATTTCTGGCTGCGGCAACACTGACACATTTATATAGTGTCAGTAAAACCCTTTACTGACACTAATTTAGTATCAGTAAAAGCCTTTTTTCTTGTAGTGCTAGTACTACGTTTTTACCGATTTACAAGACATGGTTGGCTTCTAGCAAATCACCATGCCTACCCAATTCTCCAGAAATATTCTTACTGGAATATGTGATCTATATCAAGCGTAGTATACGTAGTATTGTGTATTACGATCCAGCATCGGATGTCACGTGCAAGGCCTGGGGCTGGAATTGTGTCTGCCCTATACGAAGCACATATCGGATCTCTGGTAACTAGTCTATATAATTGGATAAATATGACCTAGTCAAAATATCCCGATAGCTACAGCATATAAGAGCACCAGTTCCGTATCCTACGTGATCATCATCTCCACTATGACTGGAGTGATACTTCCATCTCGACATCACACCCAATAAACTACGATTCTCAATATACCTAGAAGAGGAATACACAGAACCGGTTAAAGCCCTGGATGACCAAAACCAAAGTATATTGATTGTCGCAAGTATTAGCGGTGTAAGTCTCAGGTTAAGACCAAATACACCTACCCTGATTCGGTCTTCCATAGACACATAGTCATACTACCCATGGAATTCTGAGGGGTCTATCCAGAGTGAAGCTGTTTCCGTATCATCGGTAAACACAACCTCATATTACACTTGCATGAGTATCATATACCAAAATATATGAGAAATATGATGCTATGCTCCCACAACGCGCACAAGTGTAATACTAGTCTTTTACGCATTATCGATGTCCAATCTCGATAATAATCCGACTATGGATATTTAATGATTAAACTTTGTGGATTGATACTGTCTCATATCATCTCAATTCGGAACTAATCATAATGACCTTTTATTATTTATATATCTTGGTAATCTAATTACAAATGATAAAATGGCAATTTCCTTTGTCACATAGTTAATTTGTACAACAACACTATGATCTGTACAAATAGTGATGCTACAGGTCATAATTGTCCAACACTTTTCCTCAGAAGCCCTATTGGGCTTAGCTATCTTTTCCTATGGTTGAGGACTGAAACCCTTCTTCTTAGTCCATTTCTTCTTCTTTCCCTTTGACCAAGTCTACGAAGAAGCATAAAGTGAAGTAGGTCTCGGAGGGCGAGTCGGTACTATCTTCTTGAGGTCCTCTTCCGCCGTGAGCAACATCCTATGCAGCTCATGGTAGTTACAGATAATCATGTTCATGTTGAAGTACATCATGAACTGGCGATAAGTTGCTGGGAGTGAACCAATGATGAAACTCCTATCGAGAATGTCATTCAGAATGAGATTTTATTGCCTCAATTGATCTAAAAAATCGATCATCTGAAGAACATGCGGGCTAACAGTTTACCCCTCATCCAATCGCGCATGGAACAGTTCCATTACGACTTGTGAACAACAACTTGTTCTTGGTTCTCAAATGATTATCTTAATCGTGTCATCATAGTATACGCATCTGACATGCCATAGTATTGTTTCTTGAGTCCCGGAGATAGTGAACTTAAGATATATGACTTAACTTTTAAGTCATCATCTTTCCAAGCTTGAAAAACTTGGTGTTCCTCCGGTGTTGCGTCCTATGCCACAACAAGGGGCAACAGACCCTCAAGAACATATCCCAACTTCTCGGAATCGAGGACAATCCTCAAATCCAAGTTCCAATCAGCGAAGTTCTTTGCGCCTTTAAGTTTGTTCGCATCAAGCTGTTGGATAATTATGACCCATAGCATCACTATTTGTGCAGAACATGGTGTTGTTGTACAAATTAACGATGTAACAAAGGAAATTGGTCTTTTATCATTTGTAATTGGATTACCTGGATATATAAATGATAAAAGTCCTTATGATTAGTTCCAGATTAATAAGATATGAGACAATATTAATCCACAAAGGTTTATTCAATAAATATCCCTATTCATAGTATTATCGAGACTGGACATCGATAATGCGGAATAGACTAGTATGACACTTGTGCGTGTTATGGAAGCGTAACGACATAGTTCTCATATATTTGGGTATTGGATACTCATGCAAGTGTAATAGGAATTGTTGGAAAATTATGACCCATAGCGTCACTATTTGTACAGATCATGGTGTTGTTGTATAAATTAACTATGTGACAAAGGAGATTGCTCTCTTATCATTTGTGATTAGATCACCAAGATGTATAAATAGCGGGAGGCAAATATTGAATTTGCAATATTCATTTAGTAACTTGCCATACGCGCTCATTTCAATTATTTCGTCGATATAAATTAATATAGTAGTTTGACTAACATTTAATTGTTGTTTTAATTAAAGCAGTTGGACTGTATTATAGTTGATTATATAATTGGATTATAGTAATCAATATATTTGAATTAATTAATTTCAATTTACAGTTGATTTTATAATTGGATTATAGTAATCAATGTAATTGAGGTTAATTAATTTAAATTATATTCGATTATATAGTTGGACTATAATAATCATTATAATAAATAGTACCACAAATCGTTGATTAAATAGTTGGACTATTAGAATTAATATAAATGAAAGATTAGTGTTTAAAACATAATCTTGGTGAAAATGTATTTAAACGACTATAATTTTCAAATTGGGAATAAAGTTTCAGGATAATCCTGGAAACTAATAAGTTACTTTATTTGATAAAATAACATATTAGGCCTAAGCCTGGATTTAAGCAAATAAGTGGAACATGATATTTGGAATATTCATGTAATGATAACTTTAGTGCTTAATCCATTATACTTGTCATATAGACTCCTTAATTTCTTTATCAGAACTAAGGATTAGATTCTTAAAGTATGATATTGAAATTGAAGGATCTTCATAAATCTATACTTAGATTTTAGAAGTAAATATTGCAATAATAAACTCTTGGAGAGTTAATGACTATTGTCAAGGATACAAAGTTAAAGTTTGCAATAAGGCAAGTAGCGCAAGGCGCACCTTACTTCGATATTCCAGAATGCCAAGGCTTGGCCAAAGGCTTCTGGAGTGTGGAAAAGGGCAAAGGCAAAATCATTATAATCTTCTAGGAAGATAAAAGGACATATCCCAAGAAGAAATTGAAGACGAGCAAGGCTCTGACTTCAAATATATTTGTCATAAATATGTTCACAACTAGTATTAAAATTGGATTTTAGATACTCAGTGTGGTACATAAATATGTACTGATGTTCAGAATCTGCTATGAGCAGGATACTGACTTCAGTTGAGATTAATCTGCGGATTGGAAATGGGACGACAGTCGATGTTTTAACCGTAGATACCTAAGTTTGGGAACTACCCTTAGGGTATGTACTTAAATTAGGAAACTATTATAATATAACTAGTTTGACTAGAAACATTATCTCTATATCAGTGTATAATCCGTTGCGGATGTACCTTTATATTCTAGAACATTAAAGTGTTTTATTATATAAAGATGATATTGAGATAAACACATTAGATGTGAATAACAATATTTTATATTTTGAATATAAATAAATCTCTAAAGTATAACATGACAAACAAATAGCTCAAATTGATTTGATCAGAAGAGACTTAAAAGTGGCATTGTTGTCTGGGACACAATTTAAACAAGACTCATATATCCACACTTTCGAAGAGTGGATACTAGGACAATTTTGATTATATTCAAATAAAGTCTACGAATCTAGTTTATTGGGCAAAGTGCCTAAAACACTATTTACTTGGTAAAAGTGTAAATGACACCGATCTGTTAGCCCTTATTCATAGTGAAGTAGGTGGGCCAATATCTAGCTAGGCTAGAAGTGGATATGAATACTTCGTGACCTTTACGGATGTGGCATCGCGTTATGGTTATGTGTTTCTTTTATAACACAAATCGGAAACTTTTAAAGTTTCGACACGAAATAGACAAACAGATCGGCTAAAGTATTAAACCATCACGGTTTGACCATGATGAAAATACTTAAGCAATAAGTTTCTCATATACTTGAAAGAGTATAGTATTCTTTCAATGAGGACTCCTCCCGGAACACGTCAATTTGATTGTGTGTCCGAAATGAGAGGCCGAATTTTGTCCAAGTTGTGGTTTGTTATGTTGAACAATTATGTCCCATAGCGTCACTATTTGTACAGATCATGGTGTTGTTGTTCAAATTAACTATGTGACAAAGGAGATTGCACTCTTATCATTTGTGATTAGATCACCTAGATGTATAAATGATGAGAGGTCCCTGTGATTTGTTTCTGGACGGAGAATGATATGAGACAATATCAGTCCACGTAGGATAAATCATTAAATATCCCTAGTCAGAGTATTGTCGAGATTGGACATCGAAAAAATACATAAAAGACTAGTATTACACTTGTGCACGTTGTGATGGCACAACAGCATAGTTCTCATATATTTGGGTATATGATACTCATGCAAGTGTAATAGGAGGTTGTGTTTTACCGATGGTACGGGAAACGGCTTTGCTCTGGATAGACCCCTGCGGAATCCCATTGGTAGTATGACTATGTGTCTATGGGAGTCTGCAATCAGGGTAGGTGTAGTTGGTCTTAACCTGAGACTTGCACCGCTAATACTTGCGACAATCAATATACTTTGGTTGAGGTCGTCCAGGGCTTTAACAGGTTCTGTGTACGCCAATGCTGGGTATATTGAGAATCGTAGTGTGTTGGGTGTGATGTTAAGACGGAAGTATCACTCCAGTCATATGGAGATGATGGTCACATAGGATACGGAACTCGTTCTCTTAAATGCTCGAGCTATCGGGATATTATGACTTGGTCATGTATATCCGATTATAGAGACTAGTTGCCAGACATCCGATATGTGCTTCGTACGGGGCAGACACAATTCCAGCCCCAGGCCTAGCACGTGAACATCCGATACTGGATCGACATACACAATACTACGGTATATTACGCTTGATATAGATCACATATTCCTATAAGGATATTTCGGGAGAATTAGGAATGCATGGAGTTTTGCTAGAAGCCAACCTTTTCTTGTAAATCGGTACAAATGTAGTACGAGGTACTTACGTGTTTGGATAGTCCGACAACCGTATTTACTACCAACATATCTGGGGATCTCATGGGTCGCTTCCCGAAGATTCACCGATGATGTATGACTCGCACTTTCATTAATCTGGGATTAATTTGATGAGAGAGAAAATTAATCTAGGATTAATAACGGAGATATTTTATCTGGGATAAAATATTAATTAAAGAGAGAGAACGATTAATTTGGAATTAATCGATAATATAATATATTTGATATATTATGCGAAATTAGATTTCGACGCAGAATTGAAATTAGATTTTAATTCGGGCCAACGAATTAATTTAGAATTAATTTGTTAGCGACGTGAATAGTGATTTCGCTAGGCGTAATCGTTTAATTGCGTCGCGACGGAAAATTCATTAATTTGGAATTATCGAACCCGAGCCCGGAAGTGTGATTGCGAGCGCATTCGCATTTTGAATTCGAATGCGGCACGCGAGTCACATCAAGCGTCAAATCACATGTCACTTTGAGTGATGTGACAATTTGATTTATTGATGTAAGATGATGTGAGTTGATTGAAAAGCTTTTATTTCTTTTGCTTTTGACTTTTGAAAAATTGAAAAAGGGTTTTGATTTTTGATTTTTGATTTTTGGAAAATCAAAAATATGTATAAAACATTTTCCTTTTTCTTTTCTCTCTCTCACTTTTCGGTCTTCTCTCTTTTCCATCCCTCTCTCTCTCACGGCTTTAAGCCTTCTTCTTCTTCCTTCCATTTTTGGTTCGGCCGAGTAACAAGGAGAAGAAAAGAGAGTGTTTTGTGGCAAAACAAAAGTGCTAGCACACACTTGGGTCAATACAAATGAGATAAGGCAGTGTTCTTGTGAGCTTCGAAACCGATTTTGAAGCTTGGAGCTTCAATGGAGTCATCAATGGCCGATTCTTGGAGGAGCCAAACCAGTCAAAACCGAGCACCCCACTGCCAATGAGAGCCACTGCCGAGCTTCTTGGAGGAGTTGTCTTCTTCGCGTCGCAAGATCCGGTCAATGTGAGTATATTCCGCACCTCCTTTGATGTGTATTCATGCGTTTTCATCTTGATTTCATGATATTGGGACCTAATCTAGAAACCAACAATGGTATCTTGAGCTTTGATCAAGCATGAAAAAGTTAGGGTTTGAAATTGGGTAAAATCAATTGAAACATGATTTGGTTAAATTGATTGATTAAGTATGCTTGTATGTTGATTAATTGAAGTTGTGCATGATCAATTTCATGAAATTGGATTGGATCCATTTTTCCCCAAATTTTTGGGCTTGACCGAAAATTATAAGCCCTAATGTCTTGGTAATTTTTGTTTGTTTGATCATTGGATGACTTAAAACAATTGGGTAATGTTGTTTTGAAGTTTAATTGGATTGAAATTTGATTTGGAACAATTTTCCCTTTTAAAGTTGGCTTGGCCGAAAATCTTAAGAAATAAAATTCATGGTGATTTTTGTTGTTTGATTCATTGGATGAGTTCAATTGATTTGGGAAATGATGATTGTGGATTCAATTGGATTGAAACTGAATCGGATTGGAAAAACCCCTAATTGCCGAGACTTTAAGCATGTAAATTGGGTTTGATTTTGATAAAAATTTGTTGGACACTATGTGTTGTTAAAGTGCATGATTAATTAGGCTAATTGATGTTTTAGAAATATTAATTGGGTGATTAATTGTGCATTACACTTAGGTTAATTAATTATGGAATTTGGAATTTTATAAGTTAATTAATTTGGGCTTATTTTGGAAATGGGGCCTTAAAGGTTGTAATTGGGCTTTTGGGCTTGGTTGTACCAATTTAGGTTTAGGCAAAATTGGTTGGATCCAATTAGGCCCAAAACCGAATCCATAAAGTCCAATTATGACTTAATGGACCTTAATTATTTAATTGGGCCTAATGGGCCAAGATTAATTTCTGGGCTTATGGGGTAACTCCCGGATTGGATTTTGGTTATCGGTTTGACCCGAGTTGACCAAAAGTCCACGCCTTAAAGAAATTAATTAAAAACCCATTGGACTTTAATTAAATAAACATTAGATGTTAATCGGGCTTTGAGACCCGTTGCGATTAAATTTGGAATTTAAGTCGTAAAGGTTCGTTAATAAAAGTGTAATATTTAATTTGGAATTAAATAGTGAATTAGAATTAAATGCATATTAAATTGGATTTAATTATGTAATTTAATTTAATTCGAGAATTCGTACTTTGAGTACGTGTTCGCAAAACGAGTTTGACTCGCGCAAAATCAAATCGTTGTTTGAACATTGGATGATCATTATTTATCAGATTAATTAATTGGATTAGATTGATTGATAACATGCTTGTGTGAATACATGGTTGCGATGCATGAATAATGTATATCGAATGGATTTTAGTTGGGTGGGGCAATTTTAGAAATTGTTGTAATAAATTTGATTTATTAATTGGACCTGCGTGTCCAGCCTTATCACCTCCATACTCTTTGTATTCTCTTCTCACCTATTCCCCTCAATGTAAATGAGTTTTCTTTAGAAGTGTAGTGTAACGGGTACAAGTAAATACATGTGCTAGCGGGAGAGAGAAAGACAGATTTGATCTAGGATCAATGTAAAGTATCCATCCGCATATCATTATTATTTTTCATATGCGCTTTATTATGTGTTTAGAATGCATGTTTAAGGGTGTATGATGATGAGACCTTAACAAAGATAATAAATTGGTTGCCAATTTGCACGCGAAAAACCCTCGTTCAATATTAAGCGTCTTTCCTTCCATTGAGTGATTCTCACTCAAGATCCGAGACGACATTGGTTTGTTGGCCAAAGTCAAGGCCTTTGTCTGTCGAAGATGTGTTTGAATCACGAAGGCTTTGTTCCATATTGGTGTCTTGTCCAAGTTGTGGTTTGTTGGCCAAAGTCAAGACCACTTCTTGTCCATCGACATTGATTACGAAGCTTTCCATGGTCAATGGGTCGCGCTTGACTGGGATCACTAAGTTTGTTGTGCCAAAGCCAAGACTTAGTTGATTCAGAGGAAAAAGGTTAGGTAATACATTGGATGTATTGGCATATATAAGATATATGTTTCAGACTTGGATGTCCCCCTACTGGATCTAGGAATTGGATTGGATCCAATTGATCTTAGAGATCTACCTAGTTAATTATCATACAGTTTGTTGGCCAAAGTCAAGATTGTGTGATATTTAACGGGATCCTAGCCCACTAGGAAACACGGTTTCCCGAGTACTCGACAGAGGGTTAGAGGCTCGCCGAAAAATAGTGGGAGGCAAGAATTGAATTTGCAATATTCGTTTAATTAATTGCCATACGCGCTCAATCACAAATTATTTTGTCATTAAATTAAATGTTAGTTGGACTAATATTTAAATTGTTGTTTTAATAAACAGTTGGACTGTATTATAGTTGATTATATAATTGGATTATAGTAATCAATATATTTGAATTAATTAATTCCAATTTACCGTTGATTTTATAATTAGATTATAGTAATCAATGTAATTGAGGTTAATTAATTTAAATTATATTTGATTGTATAGTTGGACTATAATAATCAATATAATACATAGTACCACAAATCGATGATTAAATAGTTGGACTATTAGAATCAAGATAAAATTGAAATATTAGTGTTTAAAACATAATCCTGGGTGAAAATGTATTTAAACGACTTTAATTTTCAAATTGGGAATTGTTTCAGGATGGTCCTCGAAAAATAATAAGTTATTTTATTTGATAAAATAATATATTATGCCTAAGCCATGAGTTAAGCAAATAAGTGGAACATGATATTTGGAATATTCATGTAATGAAAACTTTAGCGCTTAATCCATTAAGCCTGTCGCAGTAGACTCCTTAATTTCTGAATCAGAACTAAGGATTAGATCCTTAAAGTATGATACTGAAATTGAAGGATTTTCATGGAACTATTTTAGATCTTTGAAATACTAAATTGCAATAAATAATTCTTGGAGAATTAATGACTATTCTCAAGGAGACAAAGTCAAACTTTGCAATTAGGCAAGTAGCGCAAGGCGCACCTTACTTCGATATTCTAGAAACCCGAGGCTTGCCCAAAGGCTACTGGAGTGTTGAAAAGGGCAAAGGCAAAATCATTATAATCTTCTAGGAAGATAAAAGGACATATACCAAGAAGGAACCGAAGACGAGCAAGGCTCTGACTTCAAAATATGATTGTCATAATTATGTTCACTACTAGTATTAAAATTGGATTTTAAATACTTAGTGTGGTACATAAATATATATTGATGTTCAGAATCTGTTTTGAACAGGATACTGACTTCAATTGAGATTAATCTCCGGATCGGAAACGAGACGAAAGTCGATGTTTTAACCGTATATACCTAAGTTTAGGAACTACCCTTGGGTTTGTACCTAAATTAAGAAACTGTTATAATGTAACTAGTTTGACTAGATACATTATCTCTATATCAGTGTTTGACCCGCTGCAGGTAAACCTTTATATTCTAGAACACTAAAGTGTTTCATTATATAAAGATGATATTGAGATAAACACATTAGATGTGAATAACAGAATTTATATTTTGAATATAAATAATATCTCAAATATATAACATGACAAACAAATAAGCTCAAACCGATTTGATCAGGAGAAACTTTATTGTGGCATTGTTGTCTGGGACACAATTAAACAAGAATCGTATATCCACACTTTCGAAGAGTGGGTACTTGGACTGATTTGATTCTAATCAAATAAAGTCTACGAATCTAGTTTATTGGGCAAAGTACCTAAAACACATTTACTTGGTAAAAGTGTAAATGCCACCGACATGTTAGCCCTATTTCATAGTGAAGCAAGTGGGCCCATGTTTAGCTAGGCTAGATGTGGATATGAATATGTCGTGACCTTTACGGATGTGGCATCGCGTATGGTTATGTGTTTCTTTTGAAGAACACAAATCGGAAACTTTTAGAGTTTCGACACGAAATAGACAAACAGATCGGCTAAAGTATTAAAACCGTCACGGTAAGACCGTAATGGAAAATACTTAAGCAATAAGTTTCTCGTATACTTGAAAGAGTATAGTATTCTTTCAATGAGGACTCATCCCGGAACACGTCAGTTTGACGGTGTGTCCGAACAAGATTAACCGAATTTTGTTAGACATGATAAGGTTAATCATGAGTCGCTCTGAGCTACCATTTCCTTCAACGGATACGCTAAACAGTGCAGAACTTATTTTGAATAAGGTTCCATAAATATCTGTTTGACATATAACATATTAGATATGAACAGGAAAGAAACCAGGTTTCTCATTCCTGATGATTTGGGTATGTTTGGCATACGTTTGGATGATACCAAACTAAAATCCAAATTGGATAAGTGCCGAATGTAGGTTATCATATGGATACCATAAATATTGTACTTATACACCTCACATAAGAAAAATTAGATTGTTGCTCACCATGCGGTTTTCCTAAAAGGAATACCGATATGCAGTGGTAAGTGGGAGGATAGTAAAACTCGATGAAAATCGGAGTAATACTATTCCTGGCACCGATTCCTAATGGAACACAAATAGTTCATCAAGGATGAAACTATTCCAATAATCTTCGAATACAGAAGAACCACGTATGTCGGAGAAAATCAGAAAACAACCTGGGGTATGGGTTTCTGATCTCTCCTCATAAATATGTCTATCTTATTGAGGAATACCAACTGACTACGTATGAGGAAGTGATACAAGGTATCGATTCCCTATTATGGCAAAGTGTCATGATATCCGAATTGGATTCCATGTAAATCAACTATGTTTGGAGACTAGTTGATGTACCACAAGGCATTGTGCCTACTGGTACTATAAGTCTTCAAGGAAGACGTACATGGATGGCAACATACCAACGTATAAAGCTAGGCTTTTAACGGAAAGGTATCGTTATCAACATTGTGTTGATTAAGATTCAACCTTTTACCTGTTGCCACGGTGAATCCATTTTGATAATTCTTGTTATTCGATCCATGATTGGATTGAAGCAAGCATTGGGTTCTTGGAATTATCATTTTGATGTAATCATAATAGTTTATGATTTAATTCAAAACGAAAATAATTCTTGTGTATATCAGGAGGTTAGTGGGAGCGCACTGACAGTGAACGTCCTGAATAATGATGATATATCATTTATTGGAAATGATATTCCCATAATATAATCAGTGAAAGCTTGGCTTTCATGATAACGACTAGAAGTCATAACAAATGTACTATACAATAGTATAACAGAACAGTGAGCTGGAAATCTTCCAAACAAGATACTGTTACCGAATAAACAACAAATGCAGGTTATTGTTGCAACTGAGGTAGCAATAGAAGCCATTTGGGTCGATAATAAATCTAATTAGATTAGATATAGTTCTGTTAGCAGCTGAGCTAGGCGTCAGCACATGCTAAAGAATTTATGGTCTCAGCGACGATCCAGATACTTACTTTGATAATCATCTGATTCGTTCGGATCATACATCGTGGCGATGTGATGATCGAATAAATCGCATCAGATGATAATCATGCAAATCCGCTGATGAAAGCCTTTTCTCAGTAATTTGAGCCAACCGTACATAGTTCGGGTGTCAAGCACTCGAGTGTCTGGCTATAGGCCAAGTGGGAGATTGTTGGACAATTATGACCCATAGCGTCACTATTATTACAGATCATGGTGTTGTTGTACAAATTAACTATGTGACAAAGGAGATTGCACTCTTATCATTTGTGATTAGATCACCAAGATGTATAAATGATGAGAGGTCCCTGTGATTTGTTCCTGGACGGAGAATGATATGAGACAATATCAGTCCACGTAGGATAAATCATTAAATATCCCTAGTCAGAGTATTGTCGAGATTGGACATCGATAAATACGTAAAAGACTAGTATTACACTTGTGCACGTTGTGAGAGCACAACAACATAGTTCTCATATATTTGGGTATATGATACTAATGCAAGTGTAATAGGAGGTTGTGTTTTACCGATGGTACGGGAAACAGCTTCGCTCTGGATAGACCCCTGCGGAATCACATTGGTAGTATGACTATGTGTCTATGGGTGTCTGCAATCAGGGTAGGTGTATTGGTCTTAACCTGAGACTTGCACCGCTAATACTTGCGACAATCAATATAATTTGGTTGAGGTCGTCCAGGGCTTTAACAGGTTTTGTGTACGCTAATGCTAGGTATATTGAGAATCGTAGTGTGTTGGGTGTGATGTTAAGACCGAAGTATCACTCTAGTCATATGGAGATGATGGTCACATAGGATACAGAACGCGTTCTCTTAAATGCTCGAGCTATCGGGATATTATGACTTGGTCATGTATATCCGATTATAGAGACTAGTTGCCAGACATCTGATATGTGCTTCGTACGGGGCAGACACAATTCCAACACCAGGCCTAGCACGTGAACATCCGATACTCGATTGACATACACAATACTACGGTATACTACGCTTGATATAGATCACATATTCCTATAAGGATATTTCTAGAGAATTGGGTAGGCATGGCGCTTTGCTAGAAGCCAACCTTGTCTTGTAAATCGGTACAAACGTAGTACGAGGTACTTACGTGTTCGGATAGTCTGACGACCGTATTTACTGCCAACATATCCGGGGATCTCATGGGTCGCTTCCCGAAGATTCACCGATGACGTATGACTCGCACTTTAATTAATCTGGGATTAATTTGATGAGAGAGAAAATTTATATGGGATTAATAACGGAGATATTTTATCTGGGATAAAATATTAATTAAAGAGATAGAACGATTAATTTGGAATTAATCGATAAAATAATATATTTGATATATTATGCGAAATTGGATTTCGACGCAGAATTGAAATTAGATTTTAATTCGGGCAAACGAATTAATTTAGAATTAATTCGTTAGCGATGTGAATAGTGATTTCGGTAGGCGTAATCGTTTAATTACGTCGCGATGGAAAATTCGTTAATTTGGAATTAGCGAACCCGAGCCCGGGAGTGTGATTGCGAGTACATTCGCATTTCGAATTCGAATGGGGCACGCGAGTCACATCAAGCGTCAAATCGCTAGTCACATCAAGCGTCAAATCACATGTCACTTTGATTGATGTGACAATTTGATTCATTAATTTTAGATGATGTGAGTTGATTGAAAAGCATTTATTGCTTTTGCTTTTGACTTTTGAAAAATTGAAAAAGGGTTTTCATTTTTGATTTTTGGAAAATCAAAAATATATATAAAACATTTTCCTTTTTCTTTTCTCTCTCTCACTTTTCGGTCTTCTCTCTTTTCCCTCCCTCTCTCTTTCACGGCTTTGAGCCTTCTTCTTCTTCCTTCCATTTTTAGTTCGACCGAGTAACAAGGAGAAGAAAAGAGAGTGTTTTGAGGCAAAACAAAAGTGCTAGCACACACTTGGGTCAATACAAAGATGATATGGCAGTGTTCTTGTGAGATTGGAAACCAATTTTGAAGCTTGAAGCTTCAATGGAGTCATCAATGGCCGATTATTGGAGGAGCCAAACCAGTCAAAACCGAGAACCCCACTGCCAAAGAGAGCCACTGCCGAGCTTCTTGGAGGAGTTGTCTTATTCGCGTCACAAGATCCGGTCATTGTGAGAATATTTCGCACCTCATTTGATGTGTATTCATGCGTTTTCATCTTGATTTCATGATCTTGGGACCTAATCTAGAAACCAACATGTTGGCCAAAGTCAAGACCACTTCTTGTCCATCGACATTGATTACGAAGCTTTCCATGGTCAATGGGTCACGCTTGACTGGGATCACTAAGTTTGTTGTGCCAAAGACAAGGCTTAGTTGATTCAGAGGAAAAAAGTTAGGTCATATATTGGATATATGTTGAATTTTTCTAAGGTCCCAAGATCAAATCAAGATAAAAAATGCATGAATACATCAACGGAGGTAGCGGAATACTCACATTGATCGGTTATGTCGAATTGAAGACGAATCAAGCCCAAAAACGCACTGCCTTTGTGCGCCACTGCAGCAGCCCATGCTCACTGTCTTGGCAGTTTCGGGTCTCAAAACGAAGCTCCAAACTCCGTCGGATGAGTCCCGCCTCATGGGTGAACCTCCCTACCACCTTCGCAAGACTCGTAGTGTGCTAGCACTTGCGGTTTTCACCATGAAAACCCAACCCTTGCTTCCCTTTAGTGTCACGTTTTTCTGGTTCAAAACCAGTCGCAAAATTCTGTTTTGGGCGTGAGAGAAGAGAGCAAAATGAGAGAGTTGTTAATTAAATTTTGTTACCAAAAATCAATTTATATTTATGCCATAATATTTATTAAATTAATAATAAACTTATGACACTAAACATGCAATGGCTTAGAGTGTCAAACACTCAAACTCCATGCAAAGCCATTGAGTGTATTGTACACTATCACCATGCAATGCATTAGAATTAAATAATGCATAAAATGACATGTGTCATGTGGGCCCCACACGTTTCCAAATGAAAGTGGGCCCACGTGCACTCACGCGTTCGGGTTCGATATTTCCGAAATACCGAGCTTACGTCGCGACGTTAATTAAATCGAATAATTGCGGCTAGCGAAATTATTATTTACGTCGCTAACGAATTAATTCTAAATTAACTCGTTTGCCCGAATTAAAATCTAATTTTAATTCCGCGTCGAAATCTAATTTCATTTATATATCGAATATATTAATTCATCGATTAATTCCAAATTAATCGTTCTCTCTCTTTAGACGACATTTTATCCGGATAAAATAATCTCCGTTATTAATCCTAGATTAATTTTCTCTCTCTTCTGTATAATCCCAGATTATTCAAGAGTGCGAGTTGTGCGTCATCGGTGGATTATCGGGAAGGGACCCATGAGATCTCCGGATAATCTGGCAGTAAATACGGTCGTCGGAGTATCTGAATCACGTACGTACCAAGTACTACGTTCTACCGATTTACGAGACAAGGTCGACTCCTAGCAAAGCACCAAGTCTTCCCAAGTTCTCCGGACATATTCATCGAAGAATATCAAGGATCTGTATCAAGCGTAGTATACAATTGTATTGTGTATATCGGTCCAGTATCGGATAGTCACGCGCTAGGGCTGGGGCTGGATAAGTGTCTGCCCCGTCCGAAACACATATCGGATGTCTGGTAACTAGTCTCTATAATTCGATATCATGACTGGTCATAATATCACGATTGGATGCGCATCACTTAAGAGCACTAATACCGTATCCTGCGTGACATCATCTCCACTATGACTGGAGTGATACTTCCGTCTCGATATCACATCCAATACACTACGACTCTCTGATAAACCCAGAAGTGGTGTACGCAGAACCGGTTAAAGCCCTGTACACCAAGACCAAAGTCTATCGATTATCGTAAGTATTAGCGATGTAAGTCTCAGGTTAAGACTATACACACCTACCTTGAATTCGGCCTCCCATAGACACATAGTCATAATACCAATGGGATTCCGAAGGGTCTATCCAGAGCGAAGCTGTTTCCCGTACCATCGGTGAAACACGACCTCCTATCGCACTTGCACAAGTATCCAATACTTATATATATGAGAACTATGCCGTTGTGCCCTCACAACGCGCACAAGTGCAATACTAGCCTATTCCGCATTATCGATGTCCAGTCTCATAATACTACGGCTAGGGATATTTAATGATTAATCCTTCGTGGACTAATACTGTCTCATATCATCTCAATCCAGGAACTAATCATAGGGACCTCTCTTCATTTATATATCTATGGTGATCTAATCACAAATGACGAGAGTGCAATTTCCTTGTTACATAGTTAATTTGCTACAACAACACGATGATCTGTGCAAATAGTGACGCTATGGGTCATTTTGTCCAACAATCTCCCACTTGGCACATAGCCAGTCACTCAAGTGTCCCACACCCGAACTATGTACTGTTCGCTCAAATTGCTGAGGAAAGTTTTTCGTCATCGGATTTGTTCGATTATCGTTTACGCGATTTATACGATCATCACATCGCCACGATGTATGATCCGAACGAATCAGATGATATAGAAGTATATATCTGGATCGTCGATGAGACCTTTAATTCCTTAGCTTGTGCTGACGCCTAGCTCAGCTGCTAACAGAACTTATATCTAATCTAATTAGATTTACTTTCGACCCAAAGAGACTTCTATTGCTGCCTCAGCTGCAGCAATAATCCGCATTTGTTGTTTATTCGGCAACAGTTATCTTGCTTGGAAGATTTCCAGCTCACTGTCCCGGTGTTCAAACTTTATAGTACCGTAGTATTTAATCGTTTGGAAACTTGCTGCAGTGATCCCAGTCACTTCAAGTTCTCCTTCTCCATAGTAAAAGATAGCATCTTTAGTTCTCAGAGATACTAACAGATGTTCTTAACTTCAATCCAGTGACTATCACTTGGATTGACCCGATTGTGACTCCATATGCTCGAAGCGTATGAGAGACCAATACAAGTACATTTTAAATGTACAATTCCCAGAGAGTGTTAACAACTCCAAATCTATCCCAGTAGATTTTTATTCCTTGAATAAAGGTTGTTACTCCCTAGAATTCTACGGAGAATTTCTATTGAAAGAATATCTATGAAAACCAAGCTTTCACCAATTGTTTTATGGGAATTTCACTGTCAGTGCGCTCTCCCACTAACCTTCTTATATACACAAGAATTATTTCGTTTTGAGTCAAATCATAAACCATTATGATTATTTCAAAACGTCAGTTCCAAGAACCTTATGCTTGCATTGATCCAAACATGGATCGAATAACCCGCAAACCTTGTTTGTCGGTTATACAAAATCGTCAGGATGTTGTAAACATCCTCCAAAAGGTTTCCTTTTCAGGAAAGCGATTTTGATTTGTAACTGACATATTTCATAAATGAAATATACAGTTATCAACAAGCATCTTCAAAATGGATTTTACCATGGCAACAGGTAAAAAGGTTGAACCGTTATTAACACAATGTTGATAACGATACCTTTTTCGTCAAAAGCCTAGCTTTGTACGTTGGTATGTTGCCTTCCATGTATGTCTTCCTTGAAGACGTTTAACGTACCATAGGCACAATGCCTTATGGTATAACAACTAGTATCCAAAATAGTTGTAATACATGGAATCCATTTCGGATTCATGGCACTTTGCCATAACAGAGAGTCGATACCTTGTATCACTTTCTTAAAACGTAGTCGGATGGTACACCTCCATAAGATTAACATCTTTATGAGGTTAGAGCAGAAACCCATACCCTAGGTTGTTTTCTGACTCTATCCGATCTACGAGTTTCTTGTGTATTTGAAAGTTAATGGTAATAGTTTCATCATAGATGAACTATTTGTGTTCCATTAAGGACTTCGTGCCTTGAACAATATTACTCTGATTTTCATCGAGTATCACTATCCTCCCACTGACCACTGCATATCGGTATTTCTCTCAGGAAAACCGCATGGTGAGCAACAATCACATTGTTCTCATGTGGATTCATAAGTACTCTATACTTAAGGTTTCCCTTAGGATAACCTATATTGGCACTTATCCAATTTGGGTCTTTTAGTTTGGTATCATCCAACGTCATGCCTGGCATACCCAAATTATCAGGAATGAGAAACCCCGTTTCTTCTCTGTTCATATCCTATATGACATCTGTCAAACAGATTTTCATGGAACCTTATTCTAAATAAGTTTTGCACTGTTAATACATATCCTGTAGAAGGAAATAGTAGCTCATAGCGACTCATGATAAACCTTATCATGTCCAACAAAATTCGGTTTTAGTTCAGACACACCGTCTAACTGACGTGTCTCGGGAGGAGTCCTCACATGAAAGAACACCGTACTCTTTCATTTATATATGAAACTTACTGCTTAAGTATTTTCCATTTCGGTCTTACCGTGGCGGAATAACACTATAGCCGATCTGTTTGTTTTCTTCTGTGTCGAAACTTCAAAAGTTTCCGATCTGTGTTCTTCAAAAGAAACATATAACCACAACGTGATGCTACATCCGTTAAGGTCACGAAATATTCATGTTCACATCTAGCCTAGCTAGATATGGGCCCACTTAATTCACCATGAATAGGGCTAACAGATCGGTGGCCCTTTTACTATTACCAAGTAAATAGTATTTTAGGTATTTAACCTAATAAACTAGATTCGTAGACCTTATTTAAATAGTCAAATCAGTCCTAGTACCCACTCTTAAAAGGTGTGGATATACGAGTCTTGTTTAATTGTGTCCTAGACAACAATGCCACAAAAAGTCTCCATTGATCAAATCAATTTAAGCTATTTATTTGTCATTTTATATGTTTGAGATTTTATTATATTCAAAATATAATTCTGTTATTTACATCCAATGTATTTATCTCAGTATCATCTTTATATAATGAAACACTTTAGTGTTCTAGAATATAAAGGTTTTATCCGCATCGATTAACACTGATATAGAGATAATGTCTCTAGTCAAACTAGTTACATTATAACATTTCCTAATTTAAGTACATACCCAAAGGGTAGTTCCTAAACTAGGTATCTACGGTCGAAACAGCGACTTTCGTCCCGTTTCCAATTCGCAGAGAAATCTCGGCTTGAAGCCAGTATCCAGCTCACAGCGGATTCTGAACGTCAATATATATATGTATTATGTACCACACTAAGTATTTAAAATATAATTTCAATACTAGTAGTAAACATAACTTTGACAAATATTTTAAAGTTAGAGCCTCGCCCTATCTTTAATTCCTTCGTGTCTTCCATAACCAAATGGTAGTCACTTTGGGATATGTCAATTATCTTTTCAATATTTCACAAACCTTTGGCCAAGCCTTGGTTTTAGAATATCGAAATGATATGCACCTTGTGCTACATGCCCAATTGCAAACTTTGACTTTTCTCCACTAGAATAGTCAATTAATTGCAACTTTAATACTTTTAAATCTAAAGATAGATTTATTATAAGTATATTAATTAAGCACTAAAGTCATCATCACATAAATCTTCCAAAGACTTTATGCTCTACTATTTGCTTAATAATGGGCTTAGTCATTAAGTTATTTTATCAAATAATTAACCTATTATTAATTCCCAATTGAAAATTAAATCATTTAAAACATTTAATCCAAGGATTATATATTTTAAATATTTAACTTTTTAATTCTTTCTTGATTTTAATAGTCCAACTATTTAATCAATTTAATAAAGGTACTATTTATTATAATGATTACAATAATCCATTATTTAATCACTATAATTTTTAATATTGATTACTATAATCCAATTATAAAATCGACTATCATTTAATTCAATTATATTGATTACTATAATACAATTATAAAATCAACTATATATTGAATGAGTTTGTATATAGTCCAACTATATATATTTTTAAAACAGCATAAAATATTAGTCCAACTAATACTTTTGATTAATGTGACGAGTAAAATATAGATGAGCGCGTTTAGCGAGTATTCGAACGAATGTTGCAAATTCAATACTTGCCTCCCACTATTTTTCGTCGAGCCTCTAACCCTCTGTCGAGTACTCGGGAAACCGTGTTTCCTAGTGGGCTAGGATCCCGTTAAAGTATCACACAATCTTGACTTTGGCCAACAAATTGTATGATAGTTAACTAGGTAGATCTCGAAGATCAATTGGATCCCATCCAACTCCTAGATCCAGTAGGTGGACATCCAAGTCCCCAACATATATCTTATATATGCCTATATATCGAATATATACCCTAACATTTTCCTCTGAATCAGCTAGGCCTTGGCTTTGGCACAACAAACCTAGTGATCCCAGTCAAGCGCGGACCCATTGACATGGAAGCTTCGTAATCAATGTCAATGGACAAGAAGTGGTCTTGACTTTGGCCAACAAACCACAACTTGGACACGACACCGATATGGAACAAAGCCTCGTGATTAAAACACATCTTTGACGGACAAGGGCTTGACTTTGGCCAACAACCCCTGCCAATCTCGGATCTTGAGTAAGAATCACTCAATGGAAGGAAAATAAACGCTTGATATTTAACGAGGGTTTTTCGCGTGCAAATTGGCTACCAATTTAATTATCTTTGTTAAGGTCTCATCATCATACACCCTTAAACATGCATTCTAAATACATAATAAAGCGAGTATGAAAATAAATAATAATGATATGCGGATGGATACTTTACACATTGATCCTAGATCAAATCTCTCCCTTTCTCACTCAAGCTAGCACTTGTACTACTTCTACCCGTTACACTACACTTCTAAAGAAACCTCATATACATAGAGGGGAATAGGTGAGAAGAGAATACAAAGAGAAAGAAGGTGATAAGGCTGGACACGCAGGTCCAATTTAATAAATCGAATTTATTACAACAATTTCTAAAATTGCCCACCCGACTAATATCCATCCGATATACATTATTCATTCAACACAACCATGTATTCACACACATAAGCATGCTATCAATCAATCTAATCAAATTAATTAATCTGATAATTAAGTGATCATCCAATGTTCAAACAACGATTTGATTTTGTTCGAGTCAAACTCGTTTTTGCGAATAAGTACTTAAAGTACGAATTCATGAATTAAATTAAACTACATCATTAAATCTAATTTAACATGTATTTAATACTAATTCACTATTCAATTCTAGATTAAATATTACACTTTTATTAATAAACCTTTTACGATTTAAATTCCAAATCTAATCGTAACGCGTCTCAAAGACCGATTAACGTCCAACGTCAATTCAATTAAAGTCCAATGGGCTTTTGATTGATTTCTTAGGCGTGGACTTTTGGTCAACTCGGGTTAAACCGATAACCAAAGTCCAATCCGGGATTTACCCCATAAGCCCATAAATCAATCTTGGCCCATTAGGCCCAATTGAACTTTAAAGGTTCATTAAGTCGCATTTGGGCTTATGGTCAAGGTTTTGGGCCCAATTGGATCCAATCCATTTGGCCTAAACCAAACTTGATAAATCAAGCCCAATAGGCCCAATTACAACTTTAAATTCTAATTTCCAAAATTAGGCCCAATTAATTAAATCCAAAAATCCAATTTCACACAATTTAATTACCAAAAGTGCATTATATGATTAATCAACTAAATCAACATTTCCAAAACACTAAATTAGTCCAATTAATCATACTTAATTCATTATTACATGTCAAACACACATAATGAAAAATCAAACCCATTTACATGCTTTAAGGTC
Organism: Zanthoxylum bungeanum; assembly: GCA_019454045.1. Classification (NCBI taxonomy): domain Eukaryota; kingdom Viridiplantae; phylum Streptophyta; class Magnoliopsida; order Sapindales; family Rutaceae; genus Zanthoxylum; species Zanthoxylum bungeanum. Next base: position 71,175 of record SKCR01052194.1, on the reverse strand, counting down.
TCGGCCAAGGGAGTGATTTCATGTCTAATTCGGTTCAATCCAATTAATCCGCAATCGACATTAATACATATCCCGAATGATTTCCAATACATCCAATTATCAAAATCAAAATTTACCAAGAGATTAGGGCATATATACCAATTCGGCCAAGGTAAGATTTTGGGGATTTTGTCCAATTCGAATCCAATCCAATTCGATTCCAATTAACATCAACCTAATCGATTCTAACTCATCAAATGAATTAAAAATCAAAAAATCCAAGATCCCAAAATTCAATTGACATTCGGCCAGGCATTAATTTTGGGGAAAATAATTCCAAATCATTTTTCATCAAATTAGTCCAACCAAAATGAAATTAAACATGTTATAAGCATACTTAAACAATCAATTTATTCAAATCATGCTCAACAAACATTTACCCAAATTTTAAGCCCTACATTTTTCATGCTTGCAACATTAGCTCTTGATGCCATTGTTGAATTTTTCTAAGGTCCCAAGATCAAATCAATACAAAAAACATGCATGAATACATCAACGGAGGTAGCGGAATACTCACATTGATCGGTTATGTCGAATTGAAGACGAATCAAGCCCAAAAACGCACTGCCTTTGTGCGCCCACTGCAGCAGCCCATGCTCACTGTCTTGGCAGTTTCGGTCTCAAAACGAACTCCAAACTCCGTCGGATGAGTCCCGCCTCATGGGTGAACCTCCCTACCACCTTCGCAAGACTCGTAGTGTGCTAGCACTTGCGGTTTTCACCATGAAAACCCAACCCTTGCTTCCCTTTAGTGTCACGTTTTTCTGGTTCAAAACCAGTCGCAAAATTCTGTTTTGGGCGTGAGAGAAGAGAGCAAAATGAGAGAGTTGTTATAAATTTTGTTACCAAAATCAATTTATATTTATGCCATAATATTTATTAAATAATAATAAACTATGACACTAAACATGCAATGGCTTAGAGTGTCAAACACTCAAACTCCATGCAAAGCCATTGAGTGTATTGTACACTATCACCTGCAATGCATTAGAATTAAATAATGCATAAAATGACATGTGTCATGTGGGCCCAACACGTTTCCAAATGAAAGTGGGCCCACGTGCACTCAGCGTTCGGGTTCGATATTTCCGAAATACCGAGCTTACGTCGCGACGTTAATTAAATCGAATAATTGCGGCTAGCGAAATTATTATTTACGTCGCTAACGAATTAATTCTAAATTAACTCGTTTGCCCGAATTAAAATCTAATTTAATTCCGCGTCGAAATCTATTTCATTTAATATATCGAATATATTAATTCATCGATTAATTCCAAATTAATCGTTCTCTCTTTTAGACGACATTTTATCCCGGATAAAATATCTCCGTTATTAATCCTAGATTAATTTTCTCTCTCTTCTGTATAATCCCAGATTATTCAAGAGTGCGAGTTGTGCGTCATCGGTGGATTATCGGGAAGTGACCCATGAGATCTCCGGATAATCTGGCAGTAAATACGGTCGTCGGAGTATCCGAATCACGTACGTACCAAGTACTACGTTCTACCGATTTACGAGACAAGGTCGACTCCTAGCAAAGCACCAAGTCTTCCCAAGTTCTCCGGACATATTCATCAAAGAATATCAAGGATCTGTATCAAGCGTAGTATACAATTGTATTGTGCATATCGGTCCAGTATCGGATAGTCACGCGCTAGGGCTGGGGCTGGATAAGTGTCTGCCCCGTCCGAAACACATATCGGATGTCTGGTAACTAGTCTCTATAATCGGATATTCATGACCTGGTCATAATATCACGATGGATGCGCATCACTTAAGAGCACTAATACCGTATCCTGCGTGACATCATCTCCACTATGACTGGAGTGATACTTCCGTCTCGATATCACATCCAATACACTACGACTCTCTGATAAACCTAGAAGTGGTGTACGCAGAACCGGTTAAAGCCTGTACCACCAAGACCAAGTCTATCGATTATCGTAAGTATAGCGATGTAAGTCTCAGGTTAAGACATACACACCTACCTTGAATTCGGCCTCCCATAGACACATAGTCATAATACCAATGGGATTCCGAAGGGTCTATCCAGAGCGAAGCTGTTTCCCGTACCATCGGTGAAACACGACCTCCTATCGCACTTGCCACAAGTATCCAATACTTATATATATGAGAACTATGCCGTTGTGCCCTCACAACGCGCACAAGTGCAATACTAGCCTATCCGCATTATCGATGTCCAGTCTCGATAATACTACGGCTAGGGATATTTAATGATAATCCTTCGTGGACTGATACTGTCTCATATCATCTCAATCCAGGAACTAATCATAGGGACCTATCTTCATTTTATATCTCTGGTGATCTAATCACAAATGACGAGAGTGCAATTTCCTTGTTACATAGTTAATTTGCTACAACAACACGATGATCTGTGCAAATAGTGACGCTATGGGTCATTTTGTCCAACAATATATTGGCATATATAAGATAATGTTTCGGACTTGGATGTCCCCCTACTGGATCTAGGAATTGGATGGATCCAATTGATCTTAGAGATCTACCTAGATAATTATCATATAATTTTGTGCCAACGTCAAGATTGTGTGATATTTAACGGGATCCTACCCCACTAGGAAACACGTTTCCCGAGTACTCGACAGAGGGTTAGAGGCTCGCCGAAAAATAGTGGGAGGCAAAAATTAAATTTGCAATATCGTTTAATTAATTGCCATACGCGCTCAACAAAAAATATCATCGTCATTTAAATGTTAGTTGGACTAATATTTAAATTGTTGTTTTAATTAACAGTTGGACGTATTCAAACAAATTAAAAATATAGTTGATTATAGTTGGACTATAATAATCATTATATTTAATAGTACCTAAATCGTTGATTAAATAGTTGGACTATTAAAATCAAGATAAAATTGAAAGATTGACATTTAAAACATAATCCTAGGGAAACTGTACTTAAATGGTTTAATTTTCAAATTGGGAATCATTTCAGGATGGTCCTGGAAACTAATAAGTTACTTTATTTGATAAAATAACATATTAGGCCAAAGCCCGGAGTTAAGCAAAAATTAGAGCATAATCTTTGGAAGATTCATGTGATGATAACTTTAGTGCTTAATCCATTAAACTTGTCGTAGTAGACTCCTTAATTTCTTAATCAGAACTAAGGATAAGATCGTTAAAGTATAATACTGAAATTGAAGGATCTTCATAAATCTATACTTAGATTTTAGAAGTACTAAAATTGCAATAATGACTCTTGGAGAGTTAATGACTATTCTCAAGGAGACAAAGTCAAAATTTGTAATTAGGCAAATAGCGCAAGGCGCACCTTACTTCGATATTCTAGAAGGCCATGGCTTTGCCAAAGGCTTCTGGAGTGTTGAAAAGGGCAAATGCAAAATCATTATAATCTTCTGGGAAGATAAAGGACATATCCCAAAATGTCTGCCTAAATTGTGGCAAACGGGATCGCGGAAGCGTGACTGCCGTTTGAACAAAGCAGACATGAAGGAATTAAAGACGGTGCAAGGCTCCGGCTTTAAATATGTTTGTCATAATTATGTTCACTACTAGTATTGAAATTGGATTTTAAATACTTAGTGTGATACATAAATATGCACTGATGTTCAGAATCTTCTATGAGCAGGATACTGACTTCAATTGAGATTTATCTGCGATTCGGAAACGGGACGAAAGTCGCTGTTTCAACCGTAGATACCTAAGTTTAGGGACTACCCTCTGGGTGTGTACCTAAATTTGGAAACTGTTATAATGTAACTAGTTTGACTAGAGACATTATCTCTATATCAGTGTATAAACCGCTACGGGTGAACCTTTATATTCTAGAACACTAAAGTTTTTTATTTTATAAAGATGATATTGAGATAAACACATTCGATATGAATAACAGCATTTATATTTTGAATATAAATAAATCTCAAACGTATAATATGACAAACAATTAGCTCAAACTTATTTGATCAGATGAGACTTTTGTGGCATTGTTGTCTGGGACACAACCAAACAAGAATCGTATATCCACACTTTCGAAGAGTGGGTACTATGACTAATTTGATTCTATTAAAATAAAGTCTACGAATCTAGTTTATTAGGCAAAGTGCCTATAACACCTTTACTTGGTAAAAGTGCAAATGCCACCGATCTGTTAGCCCTAGTTCATAGTGAAGCAAGTGGGCCCATGTCTAGCTAGGCTATAGGTGGATATGAATATTTCGTGACCTTTACAGATGTGGCATCACGTCATGGTTATGTGTTTCTTTTGAAACACAAATCAGAAACTTTTAGAGTTTCGACACGAAATAGACATACAGATCGGCTAAAGTATTAAACCATCACGGTAAGACCGTAATGGAAAATACTTAAGCAATAAGTTTCTAATTGTTGAAAGAGTATAGTATTCTTTCAAATGAGGACTCCTCCCGGAACACGTCAACTTGACGGTGTGTCCGAACAGGATAAATCGAATTTTGTTGGACATGATAAGGTTAATCATGAGTCGCTCTGAGCTACCATTTCCTACAATGGATAAGCTTTAATAGTGCAAGAACTTATTTAGAATAAGGTTCCATAAAAATATGTTTGACAGATTTCATATTAGATATGAATGGGATACAAACCGGGTTTCTCATTCCTAATATTTGGGTTTACTGGGCATATGTTTGGATGATACCAAACTAAAACCCAAATTGGATAAATGCCAAATTGTAGGTTATCCTAGGGATACCAAAGTATAATACTTATACAACTCATAAGAGAACAATTTAATTGTTGCTCACCATGCGGTTTTCCTAAGAGGAATACCTATATGCAGTGGTAAGTGGGAGGATAGTAAAACTTGATGAAAATCAGAGTAATACTATTCCAGGCACCAGATCCTTAATGGAACATAAATAGTTCATCTAGGATGAAACTATACCAGTATTGTTCGAATACACAAGAACCACGTAAGTCGGAGAGAGTCAGAAAACAACCTGGGGTCTGGGTTTCTGATTTCACCTCATAAAGATGTCGATCTTATTGAGGTATACGAACTGACTACGTATGAGGAAGTGATACAAGGTATCGACTCCCTATTATGGCAAAGTGCCATAAGTCCGAGATGGATTCCATGTATACCAACTATATTTGGACACTAGTTGATGTACCGCAAGGCATTATGCCTACTGGTACTATATAAGTCTTCAAGGAAGACATACATGGATGAAAACATACCAAGGTATAAAGCTAGGCTTTTAGCGGAAAGGTATCGTTATCAACATTATGTTGATTACGATTCAACCTTTTACCTGTTACCACGTTGAATCCATTTGGATAATGCTTGCTGACGCTGCATGTTTCATTTATGAAATATGAGAGCTGAACGGGAAAATCGCTTTCCTGAAAAGGAAACCCTTTGGAGGATGTTTACAACATCCTGACGGTTTTGTCATACCAAAACTAGCAAACAAGCTTTACAGGTTATTCGATCCATGTTTGGATTGAAGTAAGCATTAGGTTCTTAGAATTATCATTTTGATGTAATCATAATAGTTTATGATTTAATTCAAAACGAAAATGATTCTTGTGTATATAAAGAGGTTAGTGGGAGAGCACTGACAGTGGCTGTCCTATAAATAATGTATATATGTCATTTCTTGGAAATGATATTCCCATAATACATTGGGTGAAAGCTTGGCTTTCGAGAAAACTCTACGAGAAATCGTACATTGAATAATGTACGCGACCTGGTGTCTCATACGCTTTGAGGATATTAATTCACATACAGGCCAATCCATGTGATAGTCACTGGATTGATATTAAGAACATACTTTAGTTTCTTAGAGAACTAATGATGTTGTCTTATACTATGGAGATGGAGAACTTGAAGTGACTGGGATCACTGTAGCAAGTTTCCTAACCGATAAAACAACTATAAATCGCAAACGGTACTATACAGTTTGAATAACGGTACAGTGAGCTGGAAATCTTCCAAGCAAGATACTGTTACCGAATAAACAACAAATGCGGGTTATTACTGCAACTGAGGCAGCAATAGAAGCCATTTGGGTCGATAATAAATCTAATTAGATTAGATATAGTTCTCTTAGCAACTGAGCTAGGCTTCAGCACATGCTAAAGAATTAATGGTCACATCAACGATCCAGATATATACTTCGATATTCATATGATTTGTTCGGATCATACATCATGGCGATGTGATGATCGAATAAATCCCATCAGATGATAATCTTGCAAATCCGCTGACGAAAACCTTCTCAGCAATTTGAGCCAACCATACATAGTTCGGGTGTTAGATACTCGAGTGACTGGCTATAGGCCAAGTGGGAGATTGTTGGACAATTATGACCCATAGCGTCACTATTTGTACAGATCATGGTGTTGTTGTACAAATTAACTATGTGACAAAAGAGATTGCACTCTTATCATTTGTGATTAGATCACCAAGATGTATAAATGATAGGAGGTCCTTATTATTTGTTCCTGGATTGAGAATGATATGAGACAATATCAATCCATGAAGGATAAATCATTAAATATCCCTAGTCATAGTTTCATCGAGATCGGACATCAATAAATACGTAAAAGACTAGTATTACACTTGTGCGCGTTGTGAGGGCACAACGGCATAGTTCTCATATATTTGGGTATAGGATACTCATGCAAGTGTAATAAGAGGTTGTGTTTTACCGATGGTACAGGAAACAGCTTCGCTCTAGATAGACCCCCTCGGAATTTCATTGGTAGTATGACTACGTGTCTATGGAAGTCCGAAATCAATGTATGTGTATTTGGTCTTAACCTGAGACTTGCACCGCTAATACTTGCAACAGTCAATATACTTTGGTTTTGGTCGTCCAAGGCTTTAACAGGTTCTTTGTACGCCTCTGCTGGGTATATTGAGAATCGTAGTGTGTTGGGTGTGATGTCAAGACGAAAGTGTCACTCCAGTCATATCGAGATGATGATCGCGTAGAGATACATAACTGGTTCTCTAAAAAGGTTGCAACTGTCGGGATAATATGACTTGGTCATGATTATCCGATAATAAAGAGACTAGTTACTCGTAATCCGATATATGCTTCTTACGGGGCAGACACTGTACCAGCCCCAGGCCTAGCATATGATCATCCGATACTGGATCGAAATACGCAATACTATGTATACTACGCCTGATATAGATCCTTATAGTCATGTAAGGATATTTCTAGAGAATTGGGTAGGCATGGCGCTTTGCTAGAAGCCAACCTTGTCTTGTAAATCGGTTCAAACGTAGTACTAGGTACTTACGTGTTCGGATAGTCCGACGACCGAATTTACTGCCAACATATCCGGGGATCTCATGGGTCGCTTCCCGAAGATTCACCGATGACGTATGACTCGCACTTTTAATTAATCTGGGATTAATAATGAGAGAGAAAATTAATCTGGGATTAATTACGGAGATATTTTATCTGGGATAAAATTTCAATAAAAGAGAGATAACGATTAATTTGGAATTAATCGATAAATTAATATATTCGATATATTAAACGAAATTGGATTTCAACGCGGAATTAAAATTAGATTTTAATTCGGGCGAACGAGTTAATTTAGAATTAATTCGTTAGCGAAGTGAATAGTGATTTCGCTAGGCATAATCATTTAATTGCATCGCAACGGAAAATTCGTTAATTTGGAATTAGCGAACCCGAGCCCCGGATTGTTTGCGAGCGCATTTGCATTTCAAATTCGAGTGCGGCACGCAAGTCAAATCAACCGTCCAATCGCTAGTCGCATCTAGCGTCACATCATTCATCAATCAAGTGATAGATGTTTTTCACTTTGAGTGATTGACCCCAGTCACTATTCACTGATTGATGGGAAGTGATGTGTGTGGTTGGCATTTATGGCTTTAATGGTTTGACTTTTAGAAAGCCAAATGTGTGGTAAATGAATTTGAAATTCATTTAAATGTATTTCATACACTTTTTGGCAACCAACTCACAACTCTCTCTTCTCTCCTCTCTCTCTCATTCACGCCCATGGAGGGGCATTTTTCTTCTAGTTTTGGCAGCCCACTGCCGAGAGCCAAAGAGGAATAGGGAAGCAAAATGTTTGATTTTTATGGCAAAAATCAAGAGAGCTAGCACTCCGAGAGACATGCGAAGGTGATAGGGAAGTCCACCCATGAGCTTGGAATCGTTTGACGAAGCTTGGAGCTCAAAAACTTGATGATTGCCGAGCACACCATGGAGCAAAAATAGAAACTGCCATGAGCTGCAGTGAGCAGCAAAGGAAATTTTTGTTGCCTCGCGCGTCGCTGAACTGATCGATGTGAGTATTCCTCAACTCCGTGATGTATTCGTATGTTTATTTCTTGCTTGATAATCGATCCTCGAGGCCGTAGAAACTCCAACACTGAGGCAGCAAAAGAAGCATTTTGGATATAAATAATCCTAATTAGATTAGGAGTAGTTCTATTAGCAGCTGAGCTAGGCTACAGCGCAGCCTAAAGAACCACGGTCTCATCAATGATCCAAGTATGTACTTCGACTAATTTCATCTGATTCGTTAGATCATACATCGTGGCGATGTGATGATCGAATAAATCGCATCAGATGATAATCTTGCAAATCCGCTGACAAAAGCTGTTTCTCAGCAGAATTTTGAGCGACCCGTACATAGTTCAAGTGTTAGACACTTGAGTGATTGGTTATAGGCCAAGTGGGAGATTTTTGGATAATTATGACCCATAGCATCACTATTTGTACATAACATGGTGTTGTTGTACAAATTAACTATGTGACAAAGGGAATTGCTCTTTTATCATTTATAATTGGATTACCTGGATATATAAATGATAAAGTCCTTATGATTAGTTCTGGATTAATAAGATTTGAGACAATATTAATCCACAAATTTTAATCATTAAATATCCCTAGTTGTAGTATTATCGAGACTGGAGATCGATAATGCGGAATAGACTAGTATTACACTTGTGCGTGTTATCGAAGCGTAACGACATAGTTCTCATATATTTGGGTATTGGATACTCATACAAGTGTAATAGGAGGTTCTGTTTACCGATGGTACGGAAACAGCTTCGCTCTGGATAGACCCCTCGGAATCCCATTGGTAGTATGACTATGTGTCTATGGGAATCCGAATCAGGGTAGGTGTATTTGGTCTTAACCTAAGACTTGCAACGCTAATACTTGCGACAATCAGTATACTTTGGTTTTGGTCGTCCAGGGCTTTAACAGGTTCCATGTACGCCTCTTCTGGGTATACTGAGAATCTTAGTGTATTGGGTGTGATGTCAAGATGGAAGTATCACTTCAGTTATATTAAGATGATGATCACGCATGGATACAGAACTGGTACTCTAAGTGCTATAGCCATCGGTGAAGTATGACTAGGTCATGACTTTCCGATCATAAAGAGACTAGTTGCTTGTGATCCGATATATGCTTCGTACGGGGCAGACACAACTCAAGCCTCAGGCCTAGCATGTGACATCCGATACTGGATCGTAATACGCAATACTACGTATACTACGCCTGACAAAGATCATATATTTCGTAGAAGAATATTTCTGGAGAATTGGGTAGGAACGGTGTTTTGCTAGAAGCCAACCATGTCTTGTAAATCGGTAAGTGCGTGGTACCGGGTACGCACGTGTTCGGATAGTCCGATGACCGAATTTACTACCAACATATCCAGGGATCTCTTGGGTCGCATCCCAAAGATTCACCGATGATGTTTGACTCGAACAATATTAATCTGGGTATTATTTTTAAATTGGATTTTAATTTTAGCGAACGAATTAATTTGGAATTAATTCGCGAGCGATTTTCATAATAATTGGGTATTATTTTTTAATTAATTGGATTTAATTATATCGCGACGGAAAATTCGTTTAATCGGATTAAAAGAATTTGAGCCCGAAGTGTGTTGAGCAAGCCCACTTAAATTTTGAATTTAAAGTGGGACCCACTTTACTTACATCATTAGTCATTTTTGATGATTGACATGAGTGATGTGTTTTGATGGAAACTTGAAAAACACTCAAACACATTTAATTTTGGAAATTATACTCTCTCATCTTGCACATGGCCGAATAAAAAGGACATTGGCCGAAAGCCATGTTGTTCCTTTGCTTTGGAAGTGAAGGGTCATTAAATGCTATTGGCCGAATGAAAAAGAAATGAACAAAATTGCATTTGGCCGACAAGAGTGTAAAGGCCATTTTGACTTTTCAACCTTAAAAAGGTCTCTGACTTTTGCTTTTATGACCATTTCCCTTTTGCTTTTTGAATTCAATATAATGCTCTCTGACTTAAAAGCATTTTTTGGCTAAGAAATAAAAAATCTATTGCTCTCTCTCTTTCAAATGGCCGAATGGCCTGTGTCTTCTCCATTTGGCCGAATGGCCTTTTCTATTGAAGAAACAAAATGCCACTGCACTTTGAGTGCATTTTTGTCTCGGCCAAATGGCATCTTCGCCATTATGGGCGATTACTTCTCTCTCCACAGGGAAAATTTGTTTCTCCTCGGGAGGTCAAATTTTTTCCATTTGTTCTAGCTAGCATTTATGGGAGTCAAATGAAGGTGATAGGTATACTCACCCATGAGCTTGGAAGCTTCAACATTCACAAAAGTTTTGAACTCAAGCCGATCAATGTAAGTCATCCGCAACTTATTTTTGATTTTATTCACACACGAATCACGCTTAGAGATCACATGACATGTCTAGGACACTTACACAAGCATACGCGTAAACTGATTAGTGGATGATGCCGCCTTCGCAAATCTATCATATAGATCACGAAAAACGGTTAGCAGAAAATAAAGCAGTTTCATATAATATCATAAAAGCATTAACTAGATCATGGATTTTTAATCTAAAAATGCCCCTCCCACTAAATCATGCAATACTGTAATCCCCAAACTGAATACAAAGATTTAATAATTAAATAAAATACATATAGTGAAAGGTGGATCCCATGAATATATTTCAGCTCACAGCACAGGCACGGTCTCGCCTACGTATATTCATCAGGTAGACAACTCATTTGTCAATCACTCAAAAGTGACTCTTAGGTTTATGGTCCTAGTCGTTTCTCGTTGTGACTGCTAAGGCAGGGCCACAAGGAGACGTACCAAGGTTAAACTCTTCAATGATAAACTCAAGCTACTTGCGTAACCCTGACAGCTAGGGCACGTTCAGGATTGCGCTTTCGCTTGAATTTATCTGGTATCTGACATACATCCGGTATAAATAAATCTTTATCGGCTACACCCTCACAGCAGAGGCACGGTCTCGGATGTAGTCACAGAGAAATATTCATAAACCGTATTGACAAGATGGACCATATAACATGCATAAAATACATAATAACATTTAAACCTTATTAATTAGGGATTTTCCGTAAAGTGTCATACACCCTAAATCTAATCAAATTAGATTAAAACAAGCATGTATAAAGTCAAGACAACAAGATTAAACATTGAATTTAAAGGGCTAATCATATTAGACTATCCAGAATCAGATTTGCTTTGATACCATTTTGAATGAGTTTTAAGGCGGAAATCCGGTAACGCAGTGGAAAATCAAAATTTTTCGATTTCAAAATTTTTTCTCGGATCAATTAAATAAACTTATTTATTTAATTATCCAATTATCAAATTATGAAAAAATTACACAAGAAATCAAATTTCTTGGTAATTACCGAATTGTCCCAAAACTTTACATTTTGTTCATTTTAGTCCTAAACTGTTCAAAATAATTTTGGATGATTCTAAATCATTTATAAGATGAATTTGACATGTCATACATATCAAATAAAAATTACAACATAAAATCCCAAAATCTAGTGCCAAGGCCGAGAGCCTCAATAGGTGGGAAATTGTGCATTTTGCACTTTATATGTTCAAAACACATTAAGATGAAATCCAATTAACCCAATATTTTATATGCATCATATACACATCCAAATACACAACATAAATGAAAAGCCCCAAATTTGGAAGTGGTCTTAAACCCTAATTTTTCAATTTTAACAAATTAGACAAATTAGACCAAATTGATTAAATCCAACACTTCAATCAAGTTTCTACAACACCAATCAAGCCTCACCACAATGAAATAAATATAGAACAATTCTAGGTCATTTAAGAGTGGGTCAATAACTCTAGAATGGCAACTAGTTTCTCAAACCATCAAAAGAATGCTAATTAACACCTTAGAAGCATTCTATGATCTTCTACATGCATAACCCTATCCTCAAACTTCCATCCTCCAAAAACACAAAGAATAACGAATAGAAAAACATAAGAACATCACAAGATGAAGCCAACAACAAGAGGAACATTTTTCTCTCTAATGGCAAGTTGAAAATACTAACTAAAAACCAAACTTTTCTTTGTTTTTCCTTTTCTTTCTCTCAAGCTTCATTGTCTTCTTTTAATGGAGTTTTTGATGAGTGTTTTAACTTAATAAAACCCTAAAAATGAAACAAACAATTTATACCTCCAACTTATGCCTTGGCCGAAATTGTGGTAATAGAAAATATCATGATATTTTTTCAATTGTTTCATTAAAGCCTTTATCAACTTTTTAACTTTAATCATCAAACCATTTGAAAAGTTTAAAGTCAACAAAGGCAACTAAGTCATTTTAAATAAATATCATAACTTAGGATATTTATATTTTTAATTAATTTAATTATTTAACAATTAAATAATTAAATAATTATTTAAATATAAATATATTATATATATATGTATTATATTTACATTAAATATCAAATACACACATATATATTTATTTATGATATTAGTCAAATATCTCAATTTGATAATTAATTAATGTGTATTTAATAAAATCTAACATTAAATGCAAATACTCAAAAAATTACGAAATGACTATTGGGTCTCTACACATGTACTTTTGCGTTTAACCTTTAAATGACTTATAAATAATCATCATTATTTATAAATGTTGTCCTAGTGCTCTAAGAGTATATTTCATTAGTGAGACTCTCTAGATCCAGGCATATCCGTCACGAAATCTAATTTCGTGTCCATAATTTACCCACCGGAAAATTATGACGACCACAGATAATCTCACTGAATCATACATGTCGAGGTCATGGCATATGTATAATTCCTCCGTCACGGGTATCCGGATATATCCCAAAGATATAGAGGTTAACATCAAATCTCTATAGGGACTATCCCGTCGACGTCTCTATTAGCAATTTAAAAAAAAAAATTTAGAACTGACTTCAAAAATATACCGAGGGCCCTTGGTTTTATCTGATTGCTAATCATATAGACTACCTATGCTCTTTACACAGAACTGACGGATCCAATCTTGATACACACAGGACACCCTGAGGTTCTTTCCACACCCAATGAACAGGCGGAGGTATGATCTAAATAGATCGGTGACGTGACTACCATCTAAGTGTGGAAGATATCTCATGCGCCCACAGTGGTATCTCAAGTCGAAGAATCACAATTGCTACTCAACCCGAGAAGATTCTTATTGACGTTGGTGAACCATCCATTAAGAATCTTGGATGAGTCGTTCATTGTTTATCCGATATAAACACCTACACGTCTATACGAGTCTCCAAGACTCATGGTTCATTGAGAAACCATTGGAATCATGTATTCCAGTATATGATATATATCGGTCTCAACGGGTTTACTATACTGACCAAGTAGTGTAAACCTTGACCAGAAACTGTCTGAGAATGACAATATCATGATACAACTCAATGTTAGTTGCGACGCTTTTGCAACAGCATCATGACTAGTATTTCTAAGGTCATTACATCTTTACCATATTAAAAAATATATTATATTACAGAAAATGCTTATATTATTCATAATAATAACATTTTACATTAGTATTCTCAAATAAATACAACCGGGAATTGGCTCTCTGAGCACCAACCCCAACAAGTATAATGTACGGGTTCACACAATGGTATAGTCAAGTCTTATGCAATTCATGCAAGGCAATTCAAATAAACACAAATTTGCACACCCATAAATATTAATAGAAATAATATGGCTCCACGCAAAAATATTTAAGTCACTCATGCATAATATAAGGCAACTGATTAAAGAAATCAATTAATATGAATGATGTAAAATATAAAGAAGAGGAAAAGTATAATGCAATATAAATAATTAATCACACACGCATAATGCAAAATGAATAACTAAATAAGTAAAAATGCATAAAAATAAAGAAAGAGGTCGACCCATTGTAGGCATTGCATTTTTAGCCCGATGATGAGTCTCATATGGAGACACTGTCTCTTTAGTTTTGAAAGTCGCGCGAAACAGATGTTGGAAGGGTAAAATTGGAAAATGGAATTTTTGTTGGATTTAATACAGTTGTTTAGCTTTGGTTGCTTGTTGGATCTCTGTTTCAAAGCTTATCCTCGGCCCAAAATCCCATTAAATCACCTTCCTAATAAAAACAAATCCCTTTCCTAAACTAAATCAAACCACTTCCCTAATTAAAAGATTTTTCCTTATCACATACTAATTAAAAGATATCCCCATTAATACACAAATCTTTTCCTTATTCACACAAGGTAAACCCATCCATTTGCCTATAAAAAGAACCTTTAACCCAACCTTTCAAACCCTAGCTGAATCTCACAACAAACACACCAACAAATCCCTAGCAACTCACGCCCAAAAGACCTCCCATTGCCGTGAAGAAGCATCCACCAAAAAAACCCTTCACCCATTGCCGCAAAATACCACCAAACAATTCCTCCATATTGCCTCAAATCACCAACCAGAAACTGACCTTCAACAAGCCCTTCAAGCAACCAACAACACTCACAAACACCTCAAACCACAGCCACGTAGCAAGCCTTTCAAGTAGCCAACTCAGCCACGTAACAGCCCTTGCCCACTACACACACGCCTAGCCAAGCCACTCACGTCATCAGCCCTCATAACACAAAAGCCAACCTTCACGTCACATTCACGCATCAACCCCAAGCCCCACGCACGCAAAGCCAACCTTCACGCCACTATACTTAAGCCCCACGCACGCAAGCCCTTCACCAATTCACGCATCAGCTCCAGCCCCTTGTCTCACGTAAGCTCCCTGCCCTTTAACATAATCAACGCCACACCTTCCATTAAGCAGCCCAATTTCACGCACAAACCACTTCAAAATAGCCCTGTATTGCAGCCCCTAATTTACGCAAAACAGTCCCCAAAACTGCACCTAAAAACTGCCCAAAACTGCACTGAAAACTGTATCAAAAACTGCCTAAAACAGTGGCAAAAACCGCAGCCCCTAGCCCTCCATAACCCACAAAATAGTCCCATAATCACAAAAAACAGTGACCAGAAAATACAGCAAAAACAACAGCGAAACGAAATGAAAACAGCAGCCCGAACAGCGAAACAATGAGGAAAGACGTTGAGTTAGTGAACCGGAAGAGTTCCGGATCATTCATTCTTCCAACGGACGTGTAACACCCTTTTGTGAGACGACAAAAGAGGTTAGACCTGAGGGCACTCTTTTATTTATTATCTTTCATTTATTTTATTTATTTTAAAAATATTATCGCATGAGAGTCGTTTGAAGCATGATGTGATTGTTGGATGAGCGAAATATGTGTTCCCTTTTGTGGTATATAGGATGGAAACCCAGACGTAAATTCCGTAGCCGAATCCGAATGGACGATATTGCGGTTTGTACTCGGGATACAATGCCACATACCACTTAAGAGACACGTATGTCATCTCAACAAAACTTGTGTTTGAGCATGATGTAGTTCGTAGATTATTTAGTTATTATTTAAAGAATGATGTAGTCTAGTTTATTGTTTATTTTCAAGCATGATTATGTTATTTTATGCATGGTATTTTGTTTAGTTTATGATTATGTTAAACAATTATTTGTTTATTTGGGTTTAATGTCTCAATGTGCTCATTGTGTGATATTACGTGTTTTCCGTTTAAAGACTTATTTTCGAGCATGCAAACTTAGATTATGAGTTATTTTGATGAATGCATACTAGACGTAGACTACCCTTGAGCATGAATGTTGAATAGATTCAGTTAGTTTATTGCACAAATCATATAATCACAAGTGACATAAGTAAGAGACCATTCTGAACCCAACGGTTTGAGGTCTTCCCTTGCGAGGGGTGAGTGCGGCCTTAAATCTCATTTTCCCGGGTCACACCGGGTGGCGACTCCATGTTATATCTCTGGTTTAGTTCCTCCGTGGACTATTCTGTGCTCCCAACTAGGCCGCGAGCCTAGAACAGCGTCGTCAAGTTCTGTGTCCTACACCCATATATGAGTATTTCCTGAGTGGCACATAGAGTTGTATCCCAAGTACAAACCACACTACTGTCCATTCGGATTCGGCAACAGAATTTACGTCTGAGTTTCCATCCGATATACCGCAAGGAATAATAACATACATAATCATCAATGCCATGTAAACGGACATAAAAATATACACGAAACAATATAGCAATGCATATACGTATAATCATGAACAAACATAAACAAAATAAAGGCGAAATAATAAAATAACAATAAAAGTGAATAAATAGATAAAAATAAACAACGAAATGCTAAAGAGGAAATGTGGCCAGAGATTTGGCCATTTTTGATGTAGAGTTTCGCATACCCGGCTGGACTTATTTCATGCCCAACCAAGCATGCAACATCCAGAACTATAAAAATAAATATAGTAGGGGTGCCCTCAGGTCTTACCTTTTAAGTTGCTTTCTCGGAAGTGCGTTAGGCCATCGCCGGAAGGATCGCTAGTTGATGTTTCACTGTTTCTGGTTGCTGGTTCATTATTTTCGGTTGTTTGTTCACTATTTTTGGTTGTTGGTTCGCTATTTCTGGCTGTTGTTTCACGTTCTGGTTTGCTGTTTGTGCACTCTACTTCACTGTTTCTGCCTTCTGCTTTGCTATTTTTACCTTCTGCTGGTTCGCTGTTTCACATTCGGATTGCTGGGTTTTGCTCATACTGCTGCTTCACGTTCAGGTCTACATGTCCCTTCTCATGCTGGTTCACGTTCAGATTGCTGGGTTCTGCTCACACTAGTTTCTTTTTTTGTTGCTGCTATTTTTTTTTCTTTTGTTGTTGTTGTTTTTCCCTCTGTTCTTTTTTTTTTCCGTCCTTTTCCTTTTACTTTGTTCTTTTTTATAGCTGCTCCTCATAGGGTTTTTCTTCTAAGTTGTCGCCACTCTCCTCCCTTTTATGTCAAGATTTTAATTTCCATATAAGGTGCTTAAGGGAATTATAAAGGGGAACTCAAATCGTTTATATTAAGAAGTGAGAATCTTTTTTAATTTGGGTCTAGGATCTTGCATATTTGGAAAGAAGGGTATTTCAAATCTCTGTTAAGTTTGGCAAGTGATTTGATGAGGGGATTTGGGCGTGCATGGGGTTTTGGGCCGTATTGATTGCATGGGCTGCATGTGAGGTCCAAAATAGGAGCAGATGTGTGTCCGAGGCTACGGTTTGATGCAGAAGCTGACTGAGTGAATCTGAGGCTAGCTAGTGAGTCTGAATCCGATGAGGGGCTAATTTTGGAGGTTTTCTTTCCTTCTGGCATTCGCAACTTCCCCAACTTTTCAGGAAATGCCTCCTTACGAGGCTCATCATCGAGTCCATGCAAACATACAGTGTCTACAGTCTCCCCCACTTTGATGGGGCTTTTGCAGTGTGTGACAGTGACAACCTTATCAAAGTCATGCATGCATTTTTTACTTACTTGATCCGTCCTTATTCCCGAGGCTCTTTGCTCGTCCTCATTCCCGAGGTTGTTCTCCATTCTTATATTTCTTCTTAATTCTTGGAGTTGCTCATCCTTATTCCTGAGGTTCCTCTCCATTCTTGGAGTTTCTCATCCTCATTCCCGAGGTTCTTCTCCATTCTTGGAGTTGCTCGTCCTCATTCCCGAGGTTGTTCTTTTTTATAGTTTCCCGCCCCCGTCACCTTTTCTTTTTCTTTATAGCATGCGAACACAAAACAAAAATTATATGTATGCGACATGTGTGCATGTATGCATGGATGCATTCCCTACTCTGATGGGATTTATTTGTCCTATTGGCTTGATGTCATCCTTGGTTAGGCATTCCTTGTGCTATAGGGTTTTCTTCACCCCTTTAGGAATCCTCTTGGCCTTTGGTGCCCTTTTGCCTATAAGAAGCTTTGGGCGCTCCATTGGCTTAAGATCCCGTTGTGTCCCTTATTCGCGGGGTGGTAGACTGGTCATACCAAGACCTAGCTCAGCTTTTTGCTCTCCACTACCTGCACCGTGTCAATGTGGATTATACCTTTTTGAGAGCGGCCTCATCCTTTTGGGATACTGAAAATCATGTCTTCTGATTCCCATATTTCGAAATATGCCCTCTCCCCGAGGAGTTTGCTGCCATTCTCGTCTTGCATTTGTCTCTTACTACCCTTCTCGGATACTGAAAATCATGTCTTCTGATTCTTGACGCTTTCCTTTGCTGTCCTGAGGATGTAGAAAAGGTATTGCCTTGTGCTTCGTCCATTGATTTACAAGTCATTTTACTTGTATCTTCTAGGATGGAGGTAGGGTCTCGTCCCTGGAGGAGTGTAGTCTTATTCTGTATCTTGGCTCAATACTTCTTAGTGGGTTGTGATAGTATGAGAGGGAACTATCATTTATTGCACATCATCGAGGGAATCTGATGTGGTCATGATCCATCCCCCGTTATCTTGGCCGAGACGCTTAATGGTTTCGACAGGATAAAGCACCATCTTGCAAGCTAGTTTTCTTGGGAGTCGCTCTGTCTCACAGGCTCGTCCTATCTAAGCTGTGCTTTTGGATTTTCAACTTACCAGATTGCTCTATCTTGCCTGAGTCACCTTTTTAGGTTTTCAACTCAGCGAGCTAAAAAAATTTCTTTTTTTTTTCTTTTTTCTCTATTTTTTTTTTAATTTTTTTTTTCAGATCTGGTTGCAATAGAAGTTAAGACTTATCATTCCTTCTCCAGCTCCAGTATTTATTTCTTATGGCCCTCGTCACCACTTTGCTTGGCCTTAATGAAGAAAAACATTCCTTATACGGGATGGCAAGATTGGCTCCTACGCTTTACTATTGTAAACATCACGTGGATGTGTCCTTGGTGGCGTCTTAGTAATGTCACCGTAGATTTCCTCGGGCACTGCGTACCCCTTCCCGATCTATACACCAGCTCATTCTATTTTCCAACCAGGGTTCCTCGACAATATGGGTGTCTCCATCACCTTGTCCATGGACATCGCATTTTCCAAAGTGGGCCCTGTCTCGCCACCTCTTAGACCATTTCCAGACAAAATGGCCTCAGCGCTGAATGTGACCCGTCGCTACCCTGGGGTCTTCGAATGCTCCTTCTCCTAGATCTCCTGACCTTGGTCTAGCATCTAAGAAACAAAATACGTGATTTGTAATTACTTGACTCTGATCTTTCCCAGTTAGCTGGGATTTATACAATCTATGAACATCTTGAACATTTGTTTCAATAAAGGCGTTTGCATTACTTCTTAGTACATATGTAGGAAATAATGAACTACATTGCAAGGATACCTCTGTCGCTAACTGTTTCTCACAGATTTTACAATTAACCATTTTTCTTGCTCACTCATGCTCTATATTTTACTTGGGCTGTCATTTGCGGATTTTCAACCCAATGAGCCCTTTTTTTATGCAAAGTATTATTTCAGTCTGTCCAGGTTGATGGGCACGGTGAACTCGTTCCCTTCCGAATCTGACACTCTCACTACCCCATTCCCCATCACATTTTTTATTAGGTAGGGCCCTTCCCAATTGGGCCTGAACTTTCCCCTTGTGTACATTATCAGTGGCTTCAACTACTTGAGCACTAGATCACCTTCCCTGATCTTGGTAGGATGCACATTCTTTTTTAACGCCCGGGCCAACCTTTTCTGGAATAGCTGCATGTGGTAAAAAGCCTTTATCCTTTTCTCATCCAGTAAGGCTAGTTGTTTGAACCTCTACGAGTCCCATTCCTACTCAGGCATTCCTGCCTATGCTAGTACCCGTATTGACTATATCTCTATTTCCACTGGTAACACTGCCTCTATCCCATAAACCAAAGCATATGGTGTGGCTCCCATTGCTGTTCTCACCGAATATCTAAACCCACATAGGGGATATGGCAGTTTATCAGCCCAATATTTATAACTTTCTGTCATCTTAGCTAGTATTTTCTTTATGGTTTTGTTGGCCGCCTCCACCGCCTCATTAGCCTGTGGCATGTAAGGTGATGATTTGTGATGCCCTTGTTGGAGTTTCTACGGTCCAGAGGATCGATTCAAGCATAAAAATAAGTGGGAATAAAATCAAAGAAGTCGCAGAATACTCACAATGATCAGTTGAGACGATGCGGTGAAGAACAAAAAATTATTTTCTTCCTATTGAGAAGTCACGACAGTCCATTTTCTGTCCTCCATGGATTCGGCCATCTTGGTCCTCCATTGATGCTCCAAGCTTCGTGATGTGATTCCATGCTCATGAGTGGACTTCCCTATCAGCTTCGCATGACTTCGTAGTGTGCTAGCACTCTTGATTTGCAATAAAATCATGACTTTGCTTCCCTTCCTTGCTCACGGTTTTGCCCAGAAAACAGAACAAGAAATGCCCAAATGGGTGTGTGAGAGAGATGAAGAAGAAAGAGAGAGAGTGTTATGTGTGTTGGTGGCAAAAGTGTTTATCTAATACACATTTTTAATTTTGCAAAATCAATTAATTGATTTCCAAAAAACAAAACAAATACCAAACATTTAAAATATATTAAATGTCAATCAAGCTTTCAAAGAGCTTTCCAACCACTTCCATCAAGTCACATCACTCAATCAATCAAGTGACAAGTTGTCACATCACACAAAGTGACTAATGATTTGACGCTTGTGCGACTAGCGATTTGATGCTTGATTTGACTTGCATGCAGCACTCGAATTCGAAATGCGAATGCGCTCGTAAACAATCCCGGGCTCGAGTTCGCTAATTCCAAATTAACAAATTTTCCGTTGCGACATAATTAAATGATTATGCCTAGCGAAATCACTATCCACGTCGCTAACAAATTAATTCTAAATTAACTAGTTCGACCGAATTAAAATCTAATTTTAATTCCGCGTCGAAATCCAATTTCGTTTAATATATTGAATATATTAATTTATCTATTAATTCCAAATTAATCGTTATCTCTCTTTAATAAATCTTTTATCCCAGATAAAATATCTCCGCAATTAATCCCAGATTAATTTTCTCTCTCATCTAATTAATCCCAGATTAATTAAAGTGCGAGTCATACGTCATCGGTGAATCTTCGGGAAGCGACCCATGAGATCCCGAGATATGTTGGCAGTAAATTCGGTCGTCGGACTATCCGAACACGTAAGTACCTAGTACTATGTTTGTACCGATTTACAACACAAGGTTGGCTTCTAGCAAAGTGCCATGCCTACCCAATTCTCCAGAAACATGCTTACAGTAATAAGCGATCTATATCAGGCGTAGTATACGTAGTATTGTGTATGTCTATCCAGTATCGGATGTCACATGCTAGGCCTGGGGCTGGAATTGTGTCTGCCCCGTACGAAGCACATATCGGATCTCTGGTGACTAGTCTCTATAATCGGATATACATGACCTAGTCATAATATCCCGATAGCTGCAGCATATAAGAGAACCAGTCTCGTATCTTACGTGACCATCATCTCCATATGACTTGAGTGATACTTCCGTCTTGACATCACACCCAACACACTACGATTCTCAATATACCCAGAAGAGGCGTACACAGAACCTATTAAAGCCCTGGACGACCAAAACCAAAGTATATTGATTGTCGCAAGTATTAGCGGTGCAAGTCTCAGGTTAAGACCAAATACACCTACCCTAATTTCGGACTTCCATAGAGACATAGTCATACTACCAATGGAATTCCGAGGGGGTCTATCCAGAGCGAAGCTGTTTCTCGTACCATCGGTAAAACACAACCTCATATTACACTTGCATGAGTATCATATACCCAAATATATGAGAACTATGATGTTGTTCCCTCACAACTCGCACAAGTGTAATACTAGTCTTTTACGCATTATCGATGTCCAATCTCGATAATACTCTGACTAGGGATATTTAATGATTTATCCTTCGTGGACTGATACTGTCTCATATAATTCTCAATCCAGCAACAAATCATAAGGACCTCCTATCATTTATACATCTTGGTGATCTAATCACAAATGATAAGAGAGCAATCTCATTTTTCACATAGTTAATTTGTACAACAACACCATGATCTGTACAAATAGTGACGCTATGGGTCATAATTGTCCAACAATCTCCCACTTTGTCTATAGCCAGTCACTCGAGTGTCTTACACCCGAACTATGTACGGTTGGCTCAAACTGCTGAGAAAGTCTTTCGTCAGCGGATTTACATGATTATCGTTTGATGCAATTTATTCGATCATCACATCGCCACGATGTATATCCGAACGAATCAGATGAATATCGAAGTATATATCTGGATCGTTGATGAGACCATTAATTCTTTAGCCTGTGCTGAAGCCTAGCTCAACTGCTAACAAAACTATATCTAATCTAATTAGATTTATTATCGACCCAAATGGCTTCTATTGCCGCCTTAGCTGCAGCAATAACCCGCATTTGTTGTTTATTCGGGAAAAATATCTTGCTAGGAAGATTTCCAGCTCACTGTTCCGTTATTCAAACTGTATAGTACCGTTTGCGACTTATAGTTGTTTTATCGGTTAGGAAACTTGCTACAGTGATCCCAGTCACTTCAAGTTCACCATCTCCATAGTATAAGACAACATTTTTAGTTCTCTAAGATACTAATGGATGTTCTTAATATCAATCCAGTGACTATCACTTGGATTAGCCTGTTTGTGACTCCATATGCTCAAAGCGTATGAGACATCAGGTCACATACATTTTTCAATGTACGACTTCTCGAAGAGTTTTCTCGAAAGCCTAGCTTTCACCGATTATTATGGGAATATCATTTCCAAGAAATGACATATCATCATTATTTATAGGACATTTATTGTCAGTGCGCTCCTACTAACCCTCTGTATATACACAAGAATCATTTCATTTTGAATTAAATCATAAACTATTATGATTACATCAAAACGATGATTCAAATAACCTAATGCTTGCTTCAATCCAAACATGGATCGATTAACCTGAAAACCTTGTTTGCTAGTTATAGTACGAAAAAACTGACAGGATGTTGTAAACATCCTCTGAAAGGTTTCCTTTTCAGGAAAGTGATTTTCCTGTTCAGCTGTCATATTTCATAAATGAAACATGCAGCGTCAGCAAGCATTATCCAAATGGATATATGTGGCAACAGTTAAAAGGTTTCGTTGTAATCGACACAATGTTGATAACGATACCTTTTCGCTACATGCCTAGCTTAGTACGTTGGTATGTTGCCTTCCATGTATGTCTTCCTTGAAGACTTATATAGTACCATTAGGCACAATGCCTTGTGGTACATCAACTAGTATCTAAACTTGTTGATTTACATGGAATCCATTTCAGATATCATTGCACTTTGCAATAAATAGGGAGTCGATACCTTGTATCACTTCCTCATACGTAGTCAGTTGGTATACCTCAATAAGATTGACATCTTTATGAGGTGAGATCAGAAACCCATACCCCAGGTTGTTTTCTGACTCTCACCGACATATGCGGTTCTTGTGTATTCGAAAATTAATGGTATAGTTTCATCCTTGATGAACTATTTGTGTTCCATTAAGGAATAGGTGCCAGGAATAGTATTACTACTATTTTCAACGAGTTTTACTATCCTCCCACTTACCACTGCATATCGGTATTCCTCTTAGGAAAACTGCATGGCGAGTAACAATTAAAATTGTTCTATTGTGAGTTGTATAAGTACTATACTTATGGTTTCCCTTGGATAACCTACAATTGGCACTTATCCGACTTGGGTTCTAGTTTGGTATCATCCAAACATATGCCCAGCATACCCAAATCATCAGGAATGAGAAACCCGGTTTCTTTCCTGTTCATATCTAATATGAAATCAGTCTAACAGATTTTTATGGAACCTTATTCTAAATAAGTTCTGCACTGTTTAATGCGTATCCGTTGAAGGAAATGGTAGCTCAGAGCGACTCATGATTAACCTTATCATGTCTAACAAAATTCGGTTTATCCGTTCGGACACACTGTCAGATTGACGTGTTCCGGGAGGAGTCCTCTTTGAAAGAATACTATACTCTTTCATGTATATGTGAAACTTATTGCTTAAGTATTTTCCATCATGGTCTAACCGTGACGGTTTAATACTTTAGCTGATCTGTTTGTCTAATTCGCGTCGAAAACTGTAAAAGTTTCCGATTTATGTTTCAAAGGAAACACGTAACCACAAAGCGATGCCACATCCATAAAGGTCACTAAATATTCATATCCACCTCTAGCCTAGCTAGAAATGGGCCCACTTGCTTCACTATGAACTAGGGCTAACAGATCGGTGGCATTTGAACTTTTACCAAGCAAATGTGTTTTAGGCACTTTGCCCAATAAACTAGATTCTTAGACTTTATTTGATTGAATCAAATTTGTCCTAGTACCCACTCTTCGAAAGTGTGGATATACGATTCTTGTTTAATTTTGTCCCAAACAACAATGCCACAATCAAGTTTCATCTGATCAAATCAGTTTGAGCTATTGTTTGTCATGATTTACATTTGAGATTTATTTATATTCAAAATATAAATTCTGTTATTCAATCTAATGTGTTTATCTCAATATCATCTTTATATAATAAAACAATTTAGTTTTCTATAATATAACGGTAAATCCGAAACGGATTAAAAACTGATATAGAGATAATGTATCTAGTCAAACTAGTTACATTATAACAGTTTCCTAATTTAAGTACAAACCCAAAGGGTAGTTCCTAAATACAGGTATCTACGGTTAAAACAGCGACTTTCGTCCCGTTTCCAATTTGCAGATATATCTCAACTGAAGTCAGTATCCTGCTCATTGCAGATTCTGAACATCAGTACATATTTATGTATCACACTAAGTATTTAAAATCCAATTTCAATACTAGTAGTGAACATATTTATGACAAACATATTTGAAGTCATAGCCTTGCTCGTCTTCAATTCCTTCATGTATGCTTTGTCCAAACGGCAGTCACGCTTCTGCGATCCGGTTTGCCATAATTTTTGGCAAATATTTTGGGATATGTCATTTATCTTCCCCAGAAGATTATAATGATTTTGCCTTTGCCCTTTTTCAATATTCAAGAAGCCATTGGCCAAGCCTTGGCACTCTAGAATATCGAAGTAAGGTGCGCCTTGCGCTACTTGCCTATTGCAAAGTTTGGGCTTTGTCTCATTGAGAATAGCCATTAACTCTCCAAGAGTTTACTATTGCAATATGTACTTCTAAAATCTAAAAATAGATATATGAAGATCCTTCAATTTCATTATCATACTTTAAGAATCTAATCCTTAGTTCTGATTAAGAAATTAATGAGTCTAATTAACAAGTTTAATGGATTAAGCACTAAAGTTATCATCACATGAATCTTCCAAAGATCATGCTCTACTATTTGCTTAACTCCGGGCTTAGGCTTAATATGTTATTTTATCAAATAAAGTAACTTATTATTTTCCAATTTGAAAATTAAACCATTTAATTACATTTTCCCCAGGATTATGCATTAAACGTTAATATTTCAATTTTATCTTGATTCTAATAGTCCAACTATTTAATCAACAATTTTCGGTACTATTTTAATATAATGATTACTATAGTCCAACTATATTAATCAACTATACTTTTAATGATTAAATTCAATTATATTGATTACTATAATCCAATTATAAAATCAACTATAAATTGAAATAGTTTGAATACATTCCAACTGTTTAATTAAAACAACGATTTAAATATTAGTCCAACTATCATTTAATTTATTTGACGAATGATATTTATGATTGAACACGTATGGCAAGTAATTAAACGAATATTGCAAATTTAATACTTGCCTCCCACTATTTTTCAGCGAGCCTCTAACCCTCTGTCGAGTACTCGGGAAACCGTGTTTCCTAGTGGGCTAGGATCCCGTTAAATATCACACAATCTTGACTTTGGCCAACAAATTGTATGATAATTAACTAGGTAGATCTCTAAGATCAATTGGATCCGATCCAATTCCTAGATCCGATCCAATTCCGAAACATATATCTTATATATGCCAATATATCCAATATATTGCCTAAACTTTTTCCTCTTAATCAACTAAGCCTTGGCTTTGGCACAACAAACTTAGTGATCCCAGTTAAGCGTGACCCATTGACCATGGAAAGCCTAGTAATCAATGTCGATGGACAAGAAGTGGTCTTGACTTTGGCCAACAAACCACAACTTGGACAAGACACCGATATGGAACAAAGCTCTCGTGATTCAAACACATCCTCTACGGACAAAGGCCTTGACTTTGGCCAACAAACCAATGCCAGTGTTGGATCTTGAGTAAGAATCACTCAATGGAAGGAAAAATGCTTAATATTTGTGAGGGTTTTTCGCGTGCAAATTGGCAACCAATTTATTATCTTTGTTAAGGTCTCATCATTATACACCCTTAAACATGCATTCTAAACACATAATAAAGCGCGTATAATTAAATAATAATGATAAGCTGATGGATACTTAACACATTGATCCTAGATCAAATCTCTCTGTTTCTCTCTCCCGCTAGCACATGTATTACTTCTACCCGTTACACTACACTTCTAAAGAAAACTCATGTACATTGAGGGGAATAGGTAAGAAAAGAATACAAAGAATAAGGAGGTAATAAGGCTGGACAAGCAGGTCCAATTAATAAATCAAATTTATTACAACAATTTCTAAAATTGCCCCACCCATCTAATATCCGTCTGATATACATTATTCATGCATCGCAACCATGTATTCACACAAGCATGTTATCAATCAATCTAATCAAATTAATTAATCTGATAATTAGTGACCATCCAATGTTCAAACAACGATTTGATTTTGCGCGAGTCAAACTCGTTTTGCGAATAAGTACTCAAAGTATGAATTCTTGAATTAAATTAAACTACAACATTAAATCCAATTCAATTTGTATTTAATACTAATTCGATATTTAATTCCAAATTAAATATTACACTTTATTAATAAACCTTTACGACTTAAATTCCAAATTTAATCGTTACTGGTCTCAAAGCCCGATTAACGTCCAACGTCAATTTAATTAAAGTCCAATGGGCTTTCAATTAATTTCTTTTGGCGTAGACTTTTGGTCAACTCGGGTCAAACCCAATAACCAAAGTCCAATCAAGGAGTAACCCCATAAGCCAAGAAATCAATTTAGGCCCATTAGGCCCAATTAAATAATTAAAGGTCTATTAGTCACATTTTGGCTTTATGGAAGCGGTTTTGGGCCCAATTGGATCCAACCAATTTAGCCTAAACCTAACTTGGTACAACCAAGCCCAATTAGCCCATTTATATCATTCAAGCCCAAATCCAATTTAAGCCCAATTAACTAAATTACAAAAACCCAATTTCACAATTTAATTATATTAAGTGTATAACATAATTAATTACCCAAATAAATATTTCCAAAACACCAAATTAGCCTAATTAATTATGCTTTTCAATATTAAATCATGTCCAACACAATTTAACAAAAATCAAACCCATTCATGCTATATTGCTCTCGGCTTTGGAGGGGAATTTTATGTCCAATTAAATCCAAATTAACATTAAATCCACATTCCCAATTATTTTCAAGTCATCCAATGAATCAAAAAATAAAATTCCAAGACAATTTAGGGCATGCTCATTCTCGGCCAAGCTAAGAAATTTGGGGAAATTTGTTCCAAACAACATTTCATCAAATTGATCCAATCAATCCACAATAAAACATGTTTTAAGCATGCTCAAACATCCAATTTAATTAAATCATGCTCAAACACATTTTGCCCAAATTTTAACCCTAAGTCAAATTTCATGCTTTTACTCCGCTCTAATACCATTGTTGGAGTTTCTACGGTCCCGAGGATCGATTCAAGCATAAAAATAAGTGCGAATACAATCAAAGAAGTCGCGGAATACTCACAATGATCGGTTGAGACCATGCGGTGAAGAACACAAAATTATTTTCTTCCCATTGAGAAGTCACGACAGTCCATTTTCTGTCCTCCATGGATTCGGCCATCTTGGTCCTTCATTGATGCTCCAAGCTTCGTGAAGTGATTCCATGCTCATGGTGGACTTCCCTATCACCTTCGCATGACTTCGTAGTGTGCTAGCACTCTTGATTTTGCAACAAAATCATGACTTTGCTTCCCTTCCTTGCTCAAGGTTTTGCCCAGAAAATAGAACAAGAAATGCCCAAATGGGCGTGTGAGAGAGATGAAGAAGAAAGAGAGAGAGTGTTATATGTGTTGGTGGCAAAAGTGCGTATCTAATACACAATTTTAATTTTACAAAATCAATTAATTGATTTCCAAAAAACAAAACAAATACCAAACATTTAAAATATATTAAATGTCAATCAAGTTTTCAAAAACTTTCCAACCACTTCCATCAAGTCACATCACTCAATCAATCAAGTGACAAGTTGTCACATCACTCAAAGTGACTAATGATTTGACGCTTGATGTGACTAGCGATTTGACGCTTGATTTGAGTTGCGTGCCGCACTCGAATTCGAAATGCGAATGCGGTCGCAAACAATCTCGGGCTCAGGTTCGCTAATTCCAAATAACAAATTTTCCGTTGCGATGTAATTAAATGATTATGCTTAGCGAAATCACTATTCACGTCGCTAACGAATTAATTCTAAATTAACTCGTTCGCCTGAATTAAAATCTAATTTTAATTCCGTGTCGAAATCCAATTTCGTTTAATATATCAAATATATTAATTTATCTATTAATTCCAAATTAATCGTTATCTCTCTTTAATTAATATTTTATCCCAGATAAAATATCTCCACAATTAATCCCAGATTAATTTTCTCTCTCATCTAATTAATCCCAGATTCATTAAATTGCGAGTCATACGTCATCCGTGAATCTTCGGGAAGTGACCCATGAGATCCATGAATATGTTGGCAGTAAATTCCGTCGTCGGACTATCCGAACACGTAAGTACCTAGTACTACGTTTGTACCGATTTACAAGACAAGGTTGGCTTATAGCAAATCGCCATGAATAAGGGATCTATATCAAGAGTAGTATACCGTAGTATTGTGTATGTCGATCCAGTATCAGATGTCACGTGCTAGGCCTGGGGCTGGAATTGTGTCTACCCCGTACGAAGCACATATCGGATTTTTGGTGACTAGTCTCTATAATCGGATATACATGACCAAGTCATAATATCCCGATAGCTGCAACATATAAGAGAACCAGTCCCGTATCCTACGTGACCATCATCTCCATATGACTAGAGTGATACTTCCGTCTTGACATCACACCCAACACACTACGATTCTCAATATACCCAGAAGAGGCGTACACAGAACTTGTATATTGATTGTCGCAACTATTAGCGGTGCAAGTCTCGGGTTAAGACCAAATACACTTACCCTGATTTCGGACTTCCATAGACACATCGTCATACTACCAATGGAATTCTGAGGGGGTCTATCCAGAGCGAAGCTATTTCCCATACCATCGGTAAAACACAACCTCCTATTACACTTGCATGAGTATCCTATACCCAAATATATGAGAACTATGCTGTTGTGCCCTCACAACGCGTACAAGTGTAATACTAGTCTTTTACGCATTATCGATGTCCAATCTCGATAATACTCTGACTATGGATATTTAATGATTTATCCTTCGTGGACTGATACTGTCTCATATCATTCTCAATCCAGGAACAAATCATAAGGACCTCCTATCATTTATACATCTTGGTGATCTAATAACAAATGATAAGAGAGAAATTTCATTTGTCACATAGTCAATTTGTACAACAACACTATGATATGTACAAATAGTGACGATATGGGTCATAATTATCCAACAGCTCTATCCCGTACTTCTGCAACATTGCCTTTGTTTCTCCCTGAAATTTGACTCCATTGTCCTTCACTATGTGATGTGGCATTCTGTATCGACATACTATATTAAGAGCTATAAACTTGGCCATCTGCTTTGCCGTAACATTACAGAATGACTCGGCTTCCACCCACTTTGAAAAATAGTCTACCGCCATTACTATGAAGCGGTGTTCATTTGATGTATATGGCCTGATTTCTCTAATCATTTCAATACCCCACGCTGAGAAAGGCCATAGTTCTGATAGTTTGTGCAATTTCATAGGCGGCAAATGGTTCAAGTTGTCGTGTTCCAGGCCATCGTGACAATGCTTCACCAGCTTTGCATAGTCAACTTCCATGTCGACCAGTAAAATCCTTGTCTCACTATCTTACGATACAAATTCAATCCATTCATGTGCGGTCCACATAATCCAGCGTGCACCTCTTCCATCACCTTCTGAGCCTCTTCTTTTCTTAAACATTTCAGCTGGACGCCGTTGGCTTGTCTCTTGTACAGCTCTCCCCTCAAACTCACATACTGGGAAGCCAATTTCTGAATGGATATTCCACCTTTCTTGATGGCTCCTTCTGGGAATTCTCCATGTTTTAGATACTACAGAATGTCGTAGTTCCACGGCTTCCCATCATCGACTTCTATTTCCAAGGTTCTCTTTATCTCATAACTGGGTATGCTAGTTGTTATCAGCACAATGGGTCTCATTACCAGTTTTTCTTGGTTTTCCCAAGTTGCGGCTAGGGTGGCTAATGCGTCTGCCATTTGCTTCTCTTCTCGTGGCAAGTGCTGGAATTTACAGTCGGGGATAGTCTGTGCCAACTTCCTGAGATGAAGTACGTAGGGTCTCAACCGGTCTTCCTTCAATTCCCATTGCACTCGCATCTTTTGAACTACCAACATCGAGTCTCCATAAACTTCTACGGCCTTATCTCCTAGGGCTATTAGTGCTTTCAGTCCAAAGGCATGTGCCTCATATTCGGCCATGTTGTTGGTTACTCCGAACATCAACCTTTTGGCCATAGGAAGGGTTTCTCCTTCGGGGGTTACTATCACAATTCATATCCCGGCTTATTTGTAATTCACCGCCCCGTCGAAATACATTTTCCACCCCTCGATCGTTATGGCTTGAACCTCCTCGTCCGGGAATTCGAACTTATACTGATCTCCTTCTATGGGTTGTAATGCCAAGAATTCCGCTACGGCTCACCCTTTGATTACCTTATAGGTGAGGTATTCTATATCAAACTCTGTCATCAACACCAACCATCTGCCCAACTTCTCAACCAATGAAGGTATTGACTGCAAATACTTTAGGGGATTCTCTTTTGCTACCACTTGTATCTTATAGGATTGGAAGTAATGACGCAACTTACGGGAAGCCCATATCACCGCCAAACAGATATTTTCCACCTCTTGATAGCGGGCTTTCTACGGAAGCATCTTCTTACTGAGGTAGTAGACTACATGTTCCACCCCTGTCTCATCTGTCTGTACCATCATCGCCCCCAGAATTTCGGGTTCTATGGCCAAATACAACACCAAGGGTTTGCTCGGCCTTGGAGGTTTCACGACGGGTGGTTTAACCAAGTA
The DNA here is from genome assembly GCA_019454045.1 of Zanthoxylum bungeanum. Lineage (NCBI taxonomy): Eukaryota > Viridiplantae > Streptophyta > Magnoliopsida > Sapindales > Rutaceae > Zanthoxylum > Zanthoxylum bungeanum. The sequence continues at coordinate 39,378 of SKCR01052194.1, read as the reverse complement.
TTCCTCGATTTTATCGAAAGCTTCTTGACATTGCCTATTCCACTCCACAGACTAGTCCTTCCTTAATAGCTTGAAGATGAGCTCACATACTAATGTTAGCTTGGCAATGAATCGACTGATATACTGGATTTTCCCAAGAAAAACTCTAACTTCATTCTCTATCTTCGGTGCGGGCATCTCAGTAATTCCCTTGATCTTTTCAGTGTCCACTTCTATCCTCCCATTCCTACCGTATGCCCTAACAACATTCCGGATGTTACCCCAAACACAAACTTCTTGGGGTTGAGTAGGAGGTTGTACTTATCGACTTTTTGAATGAATTTCTCCAGTGCTTCTATATGTCCGGCCCTCATCTCAGATTTAACCATCATGTCATCCACGTATACCTCAACCTCTTTATGCATCAAGTCATGGAATAATGTTGTGGCCATTCATTGATAAGTGGCTCTCACATTCTTAAGTTCAAACGACATTACCTTGTAACAATATTTACCACACTCAGTGACGAAGGCAGTCTTATGATTGTCTTCTTTGGCCATGAAGACCTGGTTATATCCTGAGAATCCATCCGTGAATGAGTATATAGCAGATAAAGCTGCGCTATCAACAACACGTCTATATGGGGTAGGGGAAAATCATCCTTTGGGCAAGCTTTGTTAAGGTCCCTATAATCCACGCACATTCTGACCATTCCATCCTTCTTCAATACCGGTACAATGTTGGCTAACCACTTGGGGTACTTCACCACCTCTAAGAACCCCACATCTATCTGCTTTTTAACCTATTCCCTAACCTTTTTCGGCCCATTCTGGCCTCATTCTTTGGAGCTTATGTTTTACTGGTCTCATGTTCGGATAAATTGGTATCATGTGCTGGGAAATACCCTTGTCCACTCATGTCATGTCTTCATAGGACCATGCGAATACTTTTGCATATTTTATTAATATTCTCTCTAATTCTTTCTGCTCATCAGAGGTAACCTCACTTGCAATTGAAATTTCCTTGGGGTTTTCGCATGTACCAGGGTTAAATGCATTTGTCTTTGTTGAGGCAATGTCAAATATGCTAATGTCATGCATGTTATGATGCAGAATAACAGGAAAAGACTCTAACAAGTAAGCAAAATCAATGTCTTTATTATTAATAAATGTAGGATTACAATCAAATAAGTGAGGAAAATAAACATCTTCGTAATTTGCAGTCTTGTCTTCTTCCGTTTTCTTGCTTTCTTCGAGTGTCAGATTCTCCAAATGCAGTAGTTATTCTTCTCATTTATCTTCCTCTTTTGCAACTTCCTCTGTCTGTGGTTCTTTGCCCATCACATCTTTGAAGATTTTGAATCCCGGTACTATGATTTCATTGACTTCTATTGGTTCGGGCTCTCCTTGATATCATGTGGCTTTCACAACTTATTCCATTAGCCATCCCTTTTTTTATTGGTCTTCGGCTCATTCCCATCGGTTTCATACCCCAATCCTCTCTTAGTGGTATGTCCCTTGAAATCTGGCAGTGCTCTTATTCCCCAACCTCTAGCACTCAAACATGTGCCCGACTCATATTTCATTCTTTCCATGATTCTAGCCACTTTAGGGTCCAACCATTCTTTGAAGTTTGCTGCCACTTGGAACCTTGTGAAAGGCTGAATGTCTGAAGCAGCCACAACTTTGTCTACTTCAGCCTTGATGGTGATGACTTCCTCTCCATGCGGGAACTTAATAACCTGGTGCAAAGTGGATTGCACACCCCCAAGTCTATGAAACTATGGCCTCCCCAATAACAGAGCAAATGTAGCTGGGATATCAAGCACTGTGAACTCTACCTCGTCTTCTATCGGGCCCATTTTGACTACTGTGATGAAAGTACCTTCGACTCCCCGTTTGCTATCGTCCTATGCTTTGATAGACATGCTGGAGGGGCTTAAATCTATTGTCCACATACCCAACCTTGATATAATCTTCAAAGGGCACACATTGATAGATGAGCCATCATCCACCATCACACAATATGGCTTCTTGCCTTTTACTTCCGCTTTTATGAATAGCGGCTTGTTGTGATTATTTAGAGAATGTTATCATCTGCCTACCTTCTTTCTGTACCGACCCTATGAACATTGTCGGGTTTGCATCTTCAGGTATCATTATCTTGCTAAGAGCTTCTACCATGGCACATATGTGCTCTTGAGAGGCGCATAATAACTCTCATATGCTCACTTGTGCCCATCTCTTCTTCAATTGACGCAATACAATATCCCTGTAGGCACTGCATTTTTGCATGTGAGTCCCTATGATGAGTCTCATTTGGAGACACTACCTTTTAAGTCACGAAATTCGCGGGAAATGGACGTCGGAAGGGGAAATTCAGAATAGGCATGTCATCAGATTCATTTCACAAGTTCACTATTTTCGTTCGTGCTGCGTTCGCTACTTCGTTCAAATGTCAGACAGATTGTGGAAGTTCGTGTAACGTTCGAAGAGGCTTTCGAACGGTGTCGATATTTCTGGTTTTGTAGCTAGCCTCACACCCAAGTCCAATTAGCCCACCAAAGCCCATAAAACACATCCAAATTAATTAAACACATATTTAACACATGGTGAAATTAAATAAAATAATTAATTAAGTCATATACCAAATTAAATAAAACATTAAATAAAATCATGCCTAATTAAAATCAATCAAGAATATATTATTCCTAATTTAAAATATTGTATTCCTAAGTTAACAAATATCATGCCTAAACAACACAAATTAAATATATTGACTTCCTAAATTGAACTAATTTTGTCCCCCAATCAATCTTAGGCTTTCCTTGCATGACACCAAATTATATCCTCCATTGAATGCAAAATCCCTCACTTGTCAAGCAAGATTTAACCCTAGCCCTTTGCTTATAAAAGGAACCCAATTCCAACCCTTGAGACCCCTAGCCGATTCATAGAAGAAAACACCTCTCTCCAACTCTCACATTCACGCATACCAAACAAAAAGAAAAGAATTTTCTCTCCTCCTCCACCCTTGCTTTACCGAAAATCACAGCCCTAAACACCATCCACCCACGCCAACAAACCATCTAAAACAGTAACTAAAAAGCCACACTTTTAATCCCCAAAACAGTAACAAAAAATATGCATTTTAAGCCTTCAAAAACACCCAAAACAGTAGCCAGACCACCCATAAACAGTAACTAAAATATAGCAGTTAAAACATGACAAACAGTGACCAATACAGCAGCAAAACAGCAGTGAAACAGAGCAAAAATAGTAGCTTCAGCAGCGAAACAGTGAGGAAAAACGCGAACCAGTGAACCGAATGAGTTGCGGAGTGTTAGCCCTTCCGACAATCGTATATCGTACATCCGAGAGGTGATTTAAAAAAGTTAGACCTGAGGGCACTTTTTCTATTTATTGTCATTCATTTTTTATTGTTTTATTCGCATGAGAGTCATTTGTGGATGCATGTTGTGGCTTTGAATAAAATGGAAAATGTGTCGCCTCTTGTGGTATATAGGATGGAAACCCGGACATAAATTTCATAGCCGATTCTGAATGGAGGGTAGTATGATCTGTACTCGGGATACAACTCCACGTACCACTTGAATAAACAGCGCATATTTCGTTTTATATTGTTGTGATTTGTTATTCGCTACTTGATTTCCGCATGTTATTTGTTTATGTAATGATGAGATAAATCGCATGGGATTAGTAAGTGCAATTAAAGGTCCCCTATTTTGAGAGGTTAAAATTCTTGACCATGATGCTTTGCCGCACCGGATAATGTATATTCAATTGGATGCGAGATATTTTCAATCAGATACACGAAGTCCGATATCGTAGTCTTTACTTTTTATATATGTCTTGTGTTGTTTGCGCATAGGCTTAGTAAGTTCGATTAAAGGTCCTCTATTTTGAGAGGTTAAAATCCTTTACCACGATGCTTTGCCGCGCCGGATGATGTATAGTCGGTTGAATGTGAGATATGTTCAATCGGGTACACGAAGTCTGATATTATTGTCTTTATTTTTATATGCATTATGATGTGATGAGCATGGGCTTAGTAAGTTGGATTAAGGGTCCTCCATTTCGAGGGGTTAAAGAACCTTTACCACGATACTTCGCCGCGCCTTTTATTTCGTTATTCGCTTTTCTCTGTATGTCACCTTCTTGCATAATCATGCATCATGTTGCAATGCACATGGGCTCATCGAGTTGGATTAAATATCCTCCATCTTGAGGGATAAAAAGCCTAAGGGCTACCTTTGAAACAACGTTTTGCCGCACCTTTTAGCCCGTTATTATTGATTAGGTGTCATCTATTCAACCGTTCAAATATATGTCATGCTGTTTACTGCATTTTGGGGGTCACTGCTGTAACCCCGTTCGAACGTGTTTCAGAACGCCGCACGAATGCATGTTTTCTGTCTTAGTACGTTTTAACGCGTTCACGAACGCAACTCGAATGTGCATGCATTTTGTCTTATCATGCATCAGGTCTCATTCCCGTTCGAACGCATTTCCGAATGCCATACGAACGTGAGCATTCTGTTTCATTTTCGTTCGAACACGTTTTCGAACGCGAACCTTCTGTTTACCATTCGAACATGTTTACGAATGCTACTCGAACGTGCATGCATTTGTTTCATCAGGTCTGGTCCCGTTTGAACGCGTTATCAAACGTCACACGAACGAGAACCTTCTGTTTACCATTCGAACACGTTTTCGAACGCTACACGAATGCGCATACACTGAACTGAGTCCTCTTCATCATATTTTATGCATAATTCCCCCTATTGGTTATCCCTTTGTATTACGAACCTGATTGCTTCTCTTTAATATGCATGCTTGTATAATTATTACATGTTTGCGCTTCCATTATTATCAATGCAATGTGTTTGTGAAATTATGCGTTTGCCATTATTCTGATTCAATTTTATGCATGCTTGTATGATCATTGTTTGCTTGTGTTTCTGTATCCATGAGTATAATGTGCTTATGAATTTGCATGCTTGCCGTATTTCAATTTACTTTTATGCATGCAAATTCGGACATAGATTATATGCCAATAGGTTGTATGCAAATATGAAAATGTGTTACATGTGAACTTAGATGAAATTTTGATGTATGCATGCGAACTTAGGAGTAAAATTATCCTTGGAAATATGTTGCTTAGGCTTAGTTGAATTATTGCACAAATCTTTTATTACAATGGACATAAGTAAGGCCCATTTCGAACCCAATGGTTTGAGGTTTTCCCTTGCGAGGGATGAGTGCAGCCTTAAATCTCATTTTCCCGGTTCACATCGGGTGGCGACTCCATTATTCTCCGGTTTAGTTCCCCGCGAGCTACTCCATACTCCCAACCGGGCCGCGAGCCCGGGACAGCATGCGTCGCCCAGTTTCTGTGTCCCACAGCCTGGCGACTCCACTGGGATAAGAGAATCGGCACCGAAATAATGTCTTGTAATATTATGATTTGTGCTTTAATTAACCGTGTCTACTGTGGGTTAAAATGGGTTTAATCAAAGTCATCTTTTAAGGCTAGGTAATGGTTTGGTGTCTTCCCTCATTCACTACATTTCCATAAGGAAAAGCTGTGAAGGCACCTAGATAATCACTTACTTGTGGCCTATTGTGATGGACTAATTTGGAGGACTCGTTGTTTATTCCTGTCAACAAGCGATAAGAGCCTAAGAGGCTAGGGTACTTAAGAGAGCCTCGCTCCACCCCCCTCTGGGAATCTACAACGGGAAATCCATTTGACAGTCAGTCACACGCCATAACTCGTTGGCACGTACTGTAAGATATAAAAAAGGTGTGCTCACTTGGTCGCTCGAACCCTTGAGTGGGGAGACCTTGTTGTGGGTAATCCTTCGCCAGCTAGAGTCTTTGTCTACACTCCTGCAAACCCACATGTAGACCAGAATTGTATGGCCTATAGCAACTATTTCCTTGTGCTTGTGGACCATCCTCATTTGGATGCAGTTGAACTTCTTGTCAGAAATGCGAACTTGTTTGGCCATTTAAACTGGGACGAGTTCGTATCCTATGATAATTGGGTCAAAAACTTTTGAAATATTGATGGGCCACTCTGTAGAAATTTTTTTTGTATGCTTGTGTTTGGGAACATTGTCATTTGGATCCATTCGGACCTTTTATCGTGGGATATGGGCTTATTGGGCCATTTAAATTAGGACAAGAACGTATCTTATGGTGATCGGGCCAAAAGCTTCCAAAACACCAATGGGCCATTATAGGTTCGTGCTTAGGAACATTATCATTTGGATACGATTGGACTTCTTGCCATGAGATATGAACTTGTTGGGCCATTTAAACTGGGGCGAATTCACTCCTATGACAGTTAGCCCAAAAGCTTCTAAAATGATGATGGACCGATTTGTGTGGAAATTTTAATAAGTTGATATATCCCTTGTATTGCATGCATCTCATTCATCTCATGCATACATATCCTGTTAACACCCCATATGTCTATAAAAGACATCATAGATTCATGTTGGGTTAGGAAAGAGGGAAGGCTCACTAAAAGACCGGTAACATATATGAGTACATCCGATAACGAGGTATCCCGGATAGATCAGTTGGAAAATGGTCTCGCCAAAATTACTGAACAGTTGCAAGTATTGACTACTACTGTGGCTGGTATGGATGTACCCCGTGCTGGGGGGAGTTCAAAGAATGTGAGGTGCGAGGAGCCTCTAAATGGGTTGGGGGATGATATCCCCACTTTTGATGATGGCATGGCAGAGTATGCAACAAGCATAGTGATTGGGTCTCAGGCAGAATTTCAGACGCTTCGGGATCAGGTTGAAACAGTTACCCGCAAAATGAAGGGTAAACATGAAGAGTTGTTAGATTATGAGGCAATGACCTTCGAAGAATAGTTGTCTGCTCAGTTCAAGGTGCCAGATATGGCTAAGTTCAACGGGAATGGGGATTCGAGATTTCATCTCTGTCAGTATGTATCAGTTATGAGTTCTGTGGGTTTGACAAAGTGACAGGTGCAGAAGATGTTTGGAATGTCACTCGAGGGGGCACCGGTAGTATGGTATCCCAACCTTGAGAAGAAAGTAAGGGAAGATTGGAGGGAATTGGCTGATGCATTCCTGAAACAGTATGTTACGGACTTGGAGATTGATTTGTCACTCCGAGATTTCGAGAACACTAAGCAGAAGCCGGAGGAGAGCTTCAAGGAGTATGTAGACCGCTGGAGAGGTCAAATTTTGAAAATGCAGACTCGGCCCTCAGATAAGGACCAGATAAAAATGAACATCAAGGGCACCAAGCCCTCCATCTATGGGAAGCTAAGGAGGATGACCTCCATGATTACCGAAAGTTGAGGGAAACTGTCATGGATATTGAAGAAGAGGAGGCCGAGAATAGAAAATTCTATGGTCTGAACCGGAGGCCCATTGGGGGGACATCGGGAATAAGGTATTGGAGAAATTGAAGAGACAAGGACTTCTGAAACCCTTAGAAACCAAACCACTTCCAAACCCTCCACCACCACATCTCAACCTAAACCAATATTGCCAATTCCACCAACAGAAAGTCCACGATACCGAAAACTGTGCCCGACTCCGCCTTGAAATCCAGGACCTTATATATTCAAAAAAGATACCCGACCCTGAAATAGAACACCACAATACACACCAGAACCCTTTACCAAATTACCACTCTGTCCCGCCACCAACCTATATGATAAACTCTGGCCTACCCGAGAACATTGTCCTCAAATCCTTTGACCTCCAAGCCGTTTGCCTTGGGATTTGGGATAGTAACAGCGAAGATGAAACTGCACATGGGAAGAGTTTCTGGGCAGACTTCTCTAGTAGTGATGAAGAAGAAGTGAGGGGTATGACACACAGCGGGCGTTTCTACAATGGTATGAATGATAAGGGTAAAGAACTGTTGACTGAAGGGAGAGAAGTGGCAGAAAATGGGGATAATTCTGAGGAAGAACTGATGAAGTTGGAGCGCCTGACTCTTGAAGGAGATAAGAAGTATGAGAAGAACCTGGTTGCGGAGGATGAAGTGTCTGCCGATGATGAAGACATTTATCTTTCTGATTTTTTTGAGTGTACTCCCGCATTTATTAGCAATAAAGACAATCATTTTGTTTATTTGCCCGAGTCTTTTTCCTCTAACTTGCATGGCTTAAGTATATTTTATATCAGCTCCACCAGAACGAGTGCATTTAACTTAGGCACGCCTGAGAATCCTAAGGAAATTCTGATTGCAAGTGAAGTTACCACCGAAGAGCGGGAGAAATTAGAAGAAATATTGGTCAGATATGCCAAAGTGTTTGCTTGGTCCTATGAGGACATGCCTAGGGTAGACAGAAACATTACCCAGCACGCAATACCAACTTATCCGAATATGAGGCCGGTAAAACAGAAACTCCGACGGATGAGACCAGAATGGGCTGAGAAAGTCAGAGAGGAAGTTAAGAAACAGATAGATGTGGGGTTCTTGGAAGTATTAAAGTATCCTGAGTGGTTGGCTAATATTGTGCCAGTGTCGAAGAAAGACGGGAAGGTTAGAATGCGTGTGGATTACAAAGATCTCAACAAGGCTTGCCCGAAAGATGATTTTCCTCTACCGCACATAGACGTACTGGTTGATAGTGTGGCTTTATCTGCTATGTATTCATTTACAGACGGGTTTTCAGGTTACAATCAGGTTCTTATGGCTGAGGAAGACAAACACAAGACTGCCTTTGTTACCGAGTGGGGTACTTATTGTTATAAGGTGATGCCGTTTGGGCTTAAGAATGCGGGAGCTACTTATCAGCGAATGGCCACTACACTATTCTACGAGTTGATGCACAAAGAGATTGAAGTGTATGTGGATGACATGATGGTGAAATCAGAGACGAGAGTTGGGCATATTGAAGCACTGTAAAGGTTCATTCAGAGAGTTGACAAATACAACCTGCAGCTAAATCCCAAGAAATATGTGTTTGGGGTGACATCGGGAAAATTGTTGGGACATACACTGGGAATGGGAGGAATAGAGATAGACTCTGAAAAGATCAAAGTAATCACAGAAATGCCAGCACCGAAGACTGAGAAGGAACTCAGAGCATTCCTGGGGAAGATTCAGTACATCAGTCGGTTCATCGCCAAGTTGACGTCAGTATGTGAGCCTATCTTCAAACTGTTGAGAAAAGATCAGCCAGTAAAATGGAATAAGCATTGTCAAGCAGCCTTCGACAAGATCAGAGAGTACTTGGTAAAGCCTCCTGTATTGAAACCTCCGAGATCGGGCAGACCTTTGATATTGTACTTGGCCATAAAATCAGAAGCATTGGGGGCAATGATGGTACATGTAGATGAGACAGGGGTAGAACACGCAGTTTATTATCTGAGTAAGAAGATGCTCCCGTATGAGGCTCATTATCAAGAAGTATAGAAGATCTGTTTAGCAGTGGTATGGGCTTCCAGAAAATTTCGGCATTATTTTCAGTCTTACAAGATCCAGGTAGTGGCAAAGGAGAATCCTCTGAAATATCTGCATTAAGTGCCTTCACTAGTGGGGAAATTGGGCAGATGGTTAGTATTGCTGACATAGTTTGACATTGAGTATCTCACCACCAAAGTGGTCAAAGGGCGAGCAGTAGCAGAGTTTCTGGCATTGCAACATGTTGAAGGGGATTAATATAAGTTTGAATTTCCAGATGAAGAAATCCAAACAATAACAGTTCAGAGATGGAAAATGTATTTCGACGGAGCAGTGAATTACAAGGGAGCCGGAATTGGGATTGTGATAGTGACCCCCGAAGGAGAAACCTTGCCTTTAGCCAAAAGGTTGACATTCAGAGTAACAAACAACATGGCCGAATATAAAGCATGTGTTTTTGGTTTGACTGCATTGATAGCCTTGAAGGCCGAAAGTGTGGAAGTCTACGGAGATTCTATGTTGGTAGTCCAGCAGATGCGAGGAGAATGGGAATTGAAAGAAGAACGGTTGAAACCTTACCTTTTTTACCTCAGAAAGTTGGTGCAGGTCATCCCCAATTGTAAGTTTCAACACTTACCAAGAGAAGAGAATCAGATGGCAGATGTATTGGCTACACTTGCAGCGACTTGGGAAAATCCAGAAAAGTTAGTGATGAGACCGTTGATACTGACGACAGCAAGAAGACTTGTTTATGAGATAGAGAGAATTCTGGAAATAGAGTTTGATGATGGTAAACCTTGGTATCATGATATTTAGAGGTATCTGGAACATGGGGAACTCCTAGAGGGAGCAGGTAGAAAAGACAGAATAACCATTCTGAGGTTAGCTTCCCAATATGTGATTTTGACAGGGGAATTGTACAAGAGGCAAGCAAATGGTATTCAGTTGAAATGTTTGAGAAAAGAAGAGGCTCAGCAGGTAATGGAAGAAGTACACGCCGGGGTATGTGGTCCACACATGAACGGGTTTAATCTGTCCCGTAAGATATTGAGACAAGGTTTTTACTGGTCAACCATGGAGATAGACTGCGTGAAGATGGTAAAGCACTGTCATGATTGTCAAGCACACGGTAATTTGAATCATTTGCCACACACAGAGTTGCACGGGTTGTCAGAGCCATGGCCTTTCTCAGTATGGGGAATTGATATGATTGGAGAGATTCGACCGAATGCATCGAATGGGCATCGCTTCATAGTAGTGGCAGTAGATTATTTCTCAAAGTGGGTGGAAGCCGAGTCATTCCGCAATGTTACAGCGAATCAGATGACAAATTTTGTAGCTCGGAATCTCATTTGTCAGTATGGTATGCCGCATCATGTGGTTATAGATAACGGAGTTAAGTTCCAGGGGAAACAAAGGCAATGCTACAAAAATATAGGATATGCCATCACAAGTCAACACCGTCTAGGCCACATGCAAATGGGGCAGTTGAGGCAGCCAACAAGACAATAAAGACGATTTTAGCCAATATGACAAAAAACTGTAGAGATTTGGCCGACAAACTACCGTATGCTTTGTGGGGGTACAGAACATCAGTGAGAACATCAACAGGGCCACACCTTACTCTCTAGTCTATGGAATGGAAGCAATATTGCCAGTGGAAGTGGAAATACAGTCTATAAGGGTATTAGCAGAGGCAGAGTTACCGGAACAAGAATGGGACACACAGAGGTTTGATCAGTTAGCACTGCTAGATGAGAAGAGAACGAAGGCTTTGTATCACATGCAGTTGTATCATAAGAGACTGGCCCGAGCATTCAACAAGAAAGTATATCCCACCAAGATCAGAAAGGGTGATTTGGTACTTAAGCAGTCGAGGCCGTTGACGACAGATCCGAGAGGAAAGTTCAGACCTAACTGGGAAGGACCTTATATAATTCAGAAAGTAATGGGAAATGGAGCAGTGAGACTGTCAGACTTGGAAGGAAATGAGTTCACCAAGCCGATCAACGTAGACAAATTGAAGCAGTACTTTGCCTAAGAGAGAAAAGACTGAGTAGTCATCAGGAAGATTGACAGAAGAACTAACCAAACGGGGATAAGAAACACATGCATGCATGCATACACGTAACATACTTTGTATTCTCTTCGTGGTTATTTTGTTTTGTGTTCGCAGGTTCAAAGAAGAAAAGAGGAAGCGGCAAAGATGAGCCAATCAAAAGCAACGTCAGCGCACTTTCAGATTTGGGGATGAGTCCCAGGGGGCGAGGCCCACATCAGCAGTTTCGGGGATGCGTCCCAGGATTGTAACCCACGCCATCAGCAGTTTTGGGGATGCGTCCTAAGGTTGTAACCCACATCAGCAACTTCGAGGATGCGTCCCAGGGTTGTAACCCACGTCATCAGTAGTTTCACGGATGCGTCCCAGGGCTGTAACCCATATCATCAACAGTTTCGGGGATGCGTCCCAAGGTTGTAACCCACGTCATCTTTTTTGGGATGCGTCCCAAGGTTGTAACCCATATCACCAGTAGTTTCAAGGATGCGTCCCAGGGTCGTGACCTACATTGGCAACATTATTAGGATGCGTCCCAGGGTCGAGGCCCCCGTTGTCAGGTGCAATTATCGGGATGTGTCCCAGGGTCGTTGGCCCCCTACATCGTTAGTTTTGGGATGCGTCCCTGGGTCGAGGCCCATATTTTGTCAGCGGTATTGGGATGTGTCCTAGGGTTGAAGCCCCCGTTGTCGGTTGCAGCTATTGGGATACTTCCCAAGATCGAGGTCCACTGCAGCATCAACTCAGTTCGAGGCAGCTGGCGAGCCAAGTAAGTGGAAATGCATTGCATAACTTTGATAGGATTGTTCAAAGTCACACACTGCATTAGCCCCATCAAAGTGGGGGCAACTGTAGGCACTGTATTTTTGCATGTGAGTCCCTATGATGAGTCTCATTTGGAGACACTACCTTTTCAGTCACGGAAGTCGTAGGAAACGGACGTCGGAAGGGGAAATTCAAAATAGGCATGTCATCAAATTCATTTCACAAGTTCACTGTTTTCGTTTGTGCTGCGTTTGTTACTTCGTTCGAACGTCAGGCAGATTGCGGGCATTCGTGTAGCATTCAAAGAGGCATTCGAACGGTGTCAGTATTTCTGGTTTTGCTACTAGCCTCACACCCAAGCCCAATTAGCCCACCAAAGCCCATAAAACACATACAAATTAATAAAACACATATTTAACACATGGTGAAATTAAATAAAATAATTAATGAAGTCATATCCCAAATTAAATAAAACATTAAATAAAATCATGCCTAATTAAAATCAATCAAGAATATATTATTCCTAATTAAAAATATTGTATTCCTAACTTAACAAATATCATGCCTAAACAACACAAATTAAAGATATTGACTTCCTAAATTGAACTAATTTTGTCCCCCAATCAATCTTAGGCTTTCCTTGCATGACACCAAATCATATCCTCCATTGAATGCCAAATCCCTTCATTGTCAAGCAAGATTTAACCCTAGCCCTTTGCCTATAAAAGGAACCCAATTCCAACCCTTGAGACCCCCTAGCCGATTCATAGAAGAAAAAAACTCTCTCCAACGCTCACATTCACGCATACCAAACAAAAAGAAAAGAATTTTCTCTCCTCCTCCACCCTTGCTTTACCGAAAATCACTGCCCTAAACACCATCCACCCACGCCAACAAACCATATAAAACAGTAACTAAAAAGTCACACTTTTAATCCCCAAAATAGTTAACAAAAATCTGAATTTTAAGTCTTCAAAAACACCCAAAACAGTAGCCAGAACACCCATAAACAGTATCTAAAATATAGCAGTTAAAACGTGACAAACAGTGACCAATACAACAGTAAAAAAGCAGCGAAACAGAGCAAAAACAGTAGCTTGAGCAGCGAAACAACGAGGAAAAATGCGAACCAGTGAACCGGAGGAGCTGCGGAGTGTTAGCCCTTCCGACGATCGTGTACCGTACATCCGAGAGGTGATTTAAAAGGTTAGACCTGAGGGCACTTTTTCTATTTATTGTCATTCGTATTTTTTATTGTTTTATTCTCATGAGAGTCGTTTGTGGATGCATGTTGTGGCTTTGAATAAAATGGAAAATGTGTCGCCTCTTGTGGTATATAGGATGGAAACCCGGACATAAATTTCATAGCCGATTCCGAATGGAGGGTAGTATGATCTGTACTCGGGATATAACTCCACGTACCACTTGAATAAACGGCGCATATTTCATTTTATGTTGTTGTGATTTGTTATTCGCTACTTGATTTCCGCATGTTATTTGTTTATGTAATGATGAGATAAAGCGCATGGGCTTAGTAAGTGCGATTAAAGGTCCTCTATTTTGAGATGTTAAAATCCTTTACCACGATGCGTTGCTGCGTCGGATAATGTATATTCGATTGGATGTGAGATATGTTCAATTAGATACACGGAATCCGATATCGTAGTCTTTACTTTTTATATATGTCCTGTGTTGTTTGCGCATGGGCTTAGTAAGTGCGATTAAAGGTCCTCTATTTTGAGAGGTTAAAATCCTTTACCACGATGCTTTGCCACGCCGGATGATGTATAGTCGATTGAATGTGAGATATGTTCAATCGGGTACACGAAGTCCGATATTGTTGTATTTATTTTATATACATTATGATGTGATGCGCATGGGCTTAGTAAGTTGGATTAAGGGTCCTCCATTATGAGGGGTTAAAGAACCTTTACCATGATACTTCGTCGCGCATTTTATTTCATTATTTTCTTTTCTATGTATGTCATATTCTTACATAATCATGCATCATGTTGCAATGCGCATGGGCTCATCGAGTTGGATTAAAGGTCCTCCATCTTGAGGGATAAAAAGCCTAAGGGCTACCTTTGCCACAATGATTTGTCGCGCCTTTTAGCCCATTATTATTGATTAGGTGTCATCTATTCATCTGTTCACATATGTGTCATGATGTTTACTGTATTTTGGGGGTCATTGCTGTAATCCCGTTCGAACGTGTTTCAGAATGCCGCACAAACGCATGTTTTATGTCTTAGTACATTCGAACGCGTTCACAAATGTAACTCAAATGTGCATGCATTTTATCTTATCATGAATCAGGTCTCATTCCCGTTCGAACGCGTTTCCGAACGCCATACGAACGTGAGCATTTTGTTTCATTTCCGTTCGAACGAATTTACGAACGCTACTCGAATGCGAACCTTCTGTTTACCGTGTGAACGCATTTACGAACACTACTAGAATGCGCATGCATTTGTTTCATCAGGTATGGTCCCATTCGAACGCGTTATCAAATGCCACACAAACCAGAACCTTCTGTTTACCGTTCGAACGTATTTTTGAACGCTACACAAACGCGCATACACTGAACTGAGTCCTCTTCATCATATTTTATGCATAATTCCCCCTATTGGTTATCCATTTGTATTACGAACCTGATTGCTTCTCTTTAATATGCATGCTTGTATGATTATTGCATGTTTGCGCTTCGATGGTTATCAATGCAATGTGTTTGGGAAATTATGCGTTTGCCATTATTCTGATTCAATTTTATGCATGCTTGTATGATCATTGTTTGCTTGCGATTCTGTATCCATGAGTATAATGTGCTTATGAATTTGCATGCTTGCCGTATTTCAATTTACTTTTATGCATGCAAATTCGTAATAGATTATATGCCAATAGGTTGTATGCAAATATGAAAATGTGTTACATGTGAACTTAGATGAACTTTTGATGTATGCATGCGAACTTAGGAGTAAACTTATCCTTGGAAATATGTTGCTTAGGCTTAGTTGAATATTACACAAATCATTTATTACAAGTGACATAAGTAAGGGACCATTCCGAACCCAATGGTTTGAGATTTTCCGTTGCAAGGGATGAGTTTGGCCTTAAATCTCAATTTCCCGGTTCACACCGGGTGGCGACTCCATTATTCTCCGGTTTAGTCCCTAGCGGGCTACTCTGTACTCCCAACCGGGCCGCGAGCCTGGGACAACATGCCCCACCCAGTTTCTGTGTCCCATAATCCCCCTCGGTGTTATCCATATTCTACGTCACCTCTCGACCTTCTGTTAGTACTTATTTGCCTTTGTCCATTACATCACTGTAAAAAAGTCTATTGCGAGTCATCCCATTTACCTCCTCTTCGTTACTGCTCGAGAATATTTCCCAGAAATCTCTCACATGCTCTGTTTCATCTTCACTGCTGCTATCCCATATCCCCATGCAAGAAGCTTGGTGGTTGAGAGTTTGGAGGACAAAGCTTTCAGGCAGGCCAGAGTTGATAATGTAGGTGGGTGGTGGAACGGAGTGGTAGTTGGGTAGAGGGTTTCCGTGTGTGTTGTGTTGTTCTTTTTTCGGGTCGGATATCTTATGGGTGTCAATGAGGTCTCGGATCTCATGCCTAAGGCGGTTACAGTTGTCAGTTTCGTGGCCTTTTTGCTGGTGGTAGTGATAGTGTAGGTTTAGGTCAAGGTGGCGTAGCACATGGTTTGGAGTGGTTTAGGTTCTAAGGGTTTTAGGAGTCCTTGTCTATTCATCTTTTCAAACACCTTTGACAAAGGTCTAATAAAATTGGAGAATCGCCTGTTTCTGATGGCGGCGACCTCAGTAGGAGCGAGCTTGGTCCCGAAAGGCCCCTCAATGGTCTTTCTATTCTGGCCATAAAACTTTCTGTTCTCGGCTTCCTCTTCCTCGATATCCATGACAGTTTCTCTTAACTGTCGAAAGTCGCTAATCATGGAGGTCATCCTTCTCAGCTTGTTATAAATGGAGGGCTTGGTGCCCTTAATGATCATCTTAATCTGGTCCTTCTCCAAGGGCCGTGTCTGTATCTTCAAGAGTTGGCTTCTCCAACAATCCACATAATCTTTGAAGGTCTCTTCTAGCTTCTATTTGGTGTTTTCTAGGTCAATGAGTGACAAGTCTATCTTCATGTCAGTGACATATTGGTTCGGGAAGGCCTCCGCTAATGCCCTCCAGTCATCCATGGCTTTCTCTCCAAGCCATGATACCATACTACGAGCGCCCCTTTCAGTGACATCCCAAACATCTTCTGTACCTGACGCTTCGACAAACCCACTGAAACATATTGTCAGAGATGGACCCTAGGATCTCCATTTTTTTTGAACTTGGCCATGTCAGACATCTTAAACTGGGGAGGCAACTATTCTTTGAAAGTATTCACATCATAGTCTAATAGATCTTCATGTTTTCCCTTCATCTTGCGGGTAACTGACTCAACTTGTTCTCTGAGTTTTTGTAACATTGCCTGAGGCTTAGCTATCCTCTCCGCGGTATACTTAGCCATGCCATCATCAAAAATATGGATTTCTTCGCTCACCATATTTAGGGGCTCCTCACGCCTTCCATCCTCGTTGTTTTCTGTTCCCACTGTGCGGGGTACTGTCAGATTGGCCACATCGTTGGTCAAAGCTTGTAGTTGCTCAGTAATTTTGGTGATGTTGGTTTCCAATTGATCCACGCGAGAACCTTCACTGTCTGATGCATGCATGCTTTCTAACCTCTTCTTGATAAGTCTTCCCTCTTCTCTAACCCAACGAATATCTATGATTGCTTTTAAGACAAGGGGTCAGCATGATGCGTGTATGCATGCGATGCATGAGATGCATGTGGTTATCAAAACAACATATACCCTTCTGACCTTATTCCTCCCACACCTGTGGTAAGTCCATTTCTACCTTAGGTATGACTCATTTTATGCACCAATGTGGGGTACACAAAATCATTCTCTCATACGCTACAGGGGTGGACCTTGGCTACCTCAGTCTTTCTTCATCATTAAAAGACAAAGACTGCCCATTTACAAGATTGACTAAACCTAATATGGGGATCGTACCATTGTCTAGAAACAATGAATTGGGCCCTCGGTAATCATGGTTGTGGCAGAGACAGACTTGGAGATATCCAAAAGTATATAAATATGCCATAACAAGGCATACCCTTCCTGGATGAAAGGCAATACGGATATCGAAATCATGCATCTGGCACATTTAGATCATGTTTGGACCTTCTCGGCCTATCAATGTTTTCATACAAGTTGGCCCGTTATCATTTTAAAGCATTCAATCAGATTATCGTGAGGTGTAAACTTGTTCACACTTTTGCGATATGGTGGCTAATAACTTCAAATGATAGGGGGCCGAAACACAAGGTGGCCCATCGTCACTTGAAAATTTCTGGCCTAATCATCATAAGATACAACTCGTCCCAGTTTAAGTGGCCCAATAAGTTCGTATCCTATGACGAGAAGCCCAATGGATCCAAATGATAATGGGCCCAAACACAAGCATGGGGGTAGCTTCTATAGGAGACATAACTATGGTTCGTATGAGGGCTTACAAGGGTATGGATAAGGCTCTCATCGGTGAAGGGTTTCACACAACTAGGTCTCCCCACTAAAGGGTTCGAGCGACCAAGTGAGCATGCATTTTTTATACCCTAGGGTACGTGCCAACGAGTGATGGTTATCATCACATAACGATCCGCCGCCTTGAGTGAAAGCGACTTCACGATACATGACGCCATCGGGGGTAAGAAAGGTATGCAAAATATATGAGGCTTGTTTAACATACGCCAAAGCCATAGACAACACAAGGCATTATTTCGGGGCCGATTCTCTATCCCCAGTGGAGTCGCCATCTGTAGGAGTGAAGCGGGGTTTAGCGTTATGCCTATGATGTTCGGCGACCACGATACTGTTGGGCTCGCAGCCCGTAGAGAGTATAGATTAGCCCGCGGGGGACTAAACTATAGAATGAAAGAGTCGCCACTCAGTGTGAACTGGGAAAGATTTAAGGCTGCACTCACCCCTCGCAAGGGAAGACCTCAAACAATTTGGTTCGGAATGGTCTCTTACTTATCAAGTATAATGTATGGGTTCACACAATGGTATAGTCAAGTCTTATGCAGTTCATGCAAGGCGATTCAAATAAACACAAATTTACACACCCATAAATATTAATAGAAATAATATGGCTCCACGCAAAGATATAATTAAATGACTCATGCATAATATAAGGCGACTGGTTAATGAAATAAATTAATATGAACGATGTAAAATGTAAAGAAGAGGAAAAGTATAATGAAATATAAATAATTAATCACATACGCATAATGCAAAATGAATAACTAAAGAAGTAAAAATTCATAAAATATAAAGAAAGAGGTCGACGTATATATGAGTATTTCCCGAGTGGCACATGGAGTTGTATCCCAAGTACAAACCGCACTACCGTCCATTCGGAATCGGCTATGGAATTTACGTCTGGGTTTCCATCTGATATACCGCAAGGAATAATAACATACATAATCATCAATGCCATGTAAACGGACTTAAAAAATAGACACAAAATAATATAGCAATGCATATACGTATAATCATGAACAAACATAAACAAAATAAAGCCGAAATAATAAAATAAAAATAAAAGTGAATAAATAGATAAAAATAAACAATGAAATGCTAAAGAGGAAATATGGCAAGATATTTGGCCATTTTTTATGTAGGGCTTCGCATACCCGGCTGGACGTATTTGACGCCCAGCCAGGCATGCATCGTCAATAACTATAAAAATAAATATGGTAGGGGTGGCCTCAGGTCTTATCTTTTAAGTTGCTTTCTCGGAAGTGTGTTAGGCAGTCGTCGGAAGGATCGCTGGTTGCTGGTTTGCTGTTTCTGGTTGCTGGTTCACTGTTTCTGGTTGTTGGTTCGCTATTTTTGGTTGCTGGTTCATTGTTTCTGGCTGTTGTTTCACATTCTGGTTCGCTATTTTGCCCTCTACTTCACTGATTCTGCCTTCTGCTTTGCTGTTTCTGCCTTCTGCTGGTTCACTGTTTCAAGTTCTAATTGCTGGGTTCTACACACGCTGGTATTTTTTCCTTTTATTGTTGTTGTTTTTCCGTATGTTCTTCTTTTTTTCCGTCTTTTTCTTTTTCCTTTGTTTTATTTTTTTATAGATGCTGCCTCCTGGGGTTTTTCTACTAAGTTGCCGCCACTCTCCTCCCTTTTGTGTCAAGATTTTACTTTCCATTTAAGATGCTTAATGGAATTATAAGGGGGAACTCAAATCATTTATATTAGGAAGTGAGAATCCTTTCTAATTTGGATCTAGGAACTTGCATAATTGGCAAGAAGGGGATTTCAAATCTTTTTTAAGTTTGGAAAGTGATTTGATGAGGGGATTTGGGCGTGCATGGGGTTTTGGGATATGTGGATCGCATGGGCCGATTGCATGGGCTGCATGGGAGGTCCGAAATATGGACAGATGCATGTCCAAGGCTACGTTTTGATGCAGAAGTTGACTGAGTGAATCCGAGGCTGGCTAGTGAGTCCGAATCCGATGAGGGGCTATTTTTGGATATTTTCCTTCCTTCCGGCATTCGCAACTTCCGCAACGTTTCAGGTAGTGCCTCCATACGAGGCTCATCATCAGGTTCATATAAAAATACAGTGTCTACAGTGTGTAAAATGGATAACTTGTGGTAAGTTATTCGGTATCAAGAATCCCAAGACAGTTTCAGAATTCCAGTTCTTAAGAGGATTCGAGGACGAATCCTATTTAAGTGGGGAATTTATAATAATCGGTAATCCCGACGACTTGTACGTTGTCAGAGATCGAAGATTATTATGTTATGGAAGGTATGATACATGATGTAAATCATGTTCAAGCATGAATGGACTCACGAAATTATTTTTCGGACATTCGACAGATTTCTCGCAATTCCGATACGGAATTCATTCTAAGATAAAATCAGGACAACCCATGATATTTAGGCTATAACTTTTTCATGCGATCTCTGTTTTTTATGAACTTTATATCGTCGGAAAGCTAAGATCGAGTTCTACAACGTCCAAGTCGAATATGTTTCCAAAATAGATTCAGAAATAGGTTAAAAATACAGTTTAAAATTTTAGAGGAATAGTACCCGTGGACCCATCTAGAGAATTCTCAAAATCTTTCAAAAGTTCTTATTTTTCTTCATTAAAAAATATACAAATTTAGCTAAAATAATCTCTAATATAAATAAAGAGTACTATTCACTCATCCCTAACTTTGGAGAGAAAGAAGGAAACGTGAGAGAGAAAGAAGGAAAAAGAAAGAAATAAGAAGAAATAAGGGATGAAAGAAAAGAGGAAGAAAGTAAGTCATATTTCTCACACAAATTAAAGAAGGATCAATCCAAATCACCTCTCACAATCTAAAGAGGGAAATAGCAATCATTGAAGACAAGTGAGTTAAGGAAGGTTTAACTTTTCCATAAGAATCTTCCCAGTCGCACCCAATAAGGTTAATCGGCGAGTGTACCATTTTCTCAACTAATTTCATTTAAGTTGTTTTCGATATATGACTTACTTTTAAAGCACATAGGGCGTTAGCCAAAGTTCGATTGCAGTTGTTTTACGATTGATGATGTCTTATAAAGATTGTCTCAAAAATCTTGAGATTTATGATTTTCGAGGCATGGGGGAAAACCCACCTCAGGCTGTAACTTATGGAATTGACGGATAACATGTGCACATATAGAGCATGACTGGGGGGACAGTGATACGTAATGCCCTCAGATCCTAGATTTAGGACTAGGGACACGGAGATACATAATGCCCATAAACCGTAGTTTCAAGGTCAGGTAGTAGCATAGATCAACTGTAACATCCCCAATCCGGGAGATGCTACCGGCAAGGAATAGACCGTATTATCCCCATAATCCTTTGACTTCTGATAACTGCTATTCTTATCTCACACATATATAAACACATGCATGAGACCATAGCCCAACTCATCAACTATATATGCATAATGTTCTTAATTTCAAGTTCTTTGTTTAAATACACATTTCAACGCTAACAATAACTTTTATAATGCAATTGATAAGTGTGGTTTATACCCATTTATTCCTACATTCTTACCTTACTATTTTGTTAGATTATGTTTTGTAATTCTTTTATGTTTTCTTTGTAGGAAGCATCAATATATGGATCTTGGGGCACTTATACGTGTTTTGGGACTATACGGACGCATCAGAAGCACGCAGGAAGAGCAAAGATGTGGAACACAAACAACCAGCCAGACTGGCACGCATCGCGACGTGCCTTTGCTGCGCGTTGCGACTTTTTTGTTGACCGTCATACAAAAAGCCAGGAGTTTGGCGCCGTGGTACCCCGCAGCAGCCAAAAACATGATTTTTAGGGTTTTTAGATGCCCAATGACCCCAAGGCATTATTATAAATAGATTAGTTCGTCCAAACTCAATGGAATAGGCTAATACATAGCACAATACACAAAAACACATATTTTTAGAGATCCAAGGAGGAGGATTGAAGAACGACAAGAAGATATTAAGGCGGTGACGTCCAAAGAGGAAGAGATTCAATTCGGGTTTTATCTTATAGTTTCTTATGATGTTTTATTAAGTTTATTTATATTCTTTTAAGTTTAATGCTTCTTGATTGCTGGCCACAATTTGAGATGATGCATGTTTAGAATCTATCACTCGAGAGAGGGGATTTTGAATAGATCTTGAGAATATAACTTAGGTGTTTTATAGAGTTCAAGAGAATATATAAGTTCCTTTGAAGTCGTTAATATAGAATCACAAAGCGTAATGAGTTGTTAACTACTAGATTTTTATAGAGATATCGAAGTCTGTAGTTGATGATATTTTCACTGATACTGGAGAGAGGGAGTGGATAATTTCAGAGTCTTGACTTATAAACAATATAACTGAACAAGGATTAATTGGCATGACAAATACATAGGGGATAAATAGGTGAAATCAGGCTCAATAATCTTTATCGTATTAGTTCCACCTATCTAAGTATTTTTATATTTTATTTATTTAATTAAATCTTTGTTAATTATCGTCTAAATAAAGTTAAGATTATCGATTGTAGTATTTAGTGCGAGTTAACGAAATCCTTGTGGGTTTGACACTCTAAACTCATTTATACTAAAACTTGACACCGTACAATTTTGGTACGATATAAAATATCACAATAAGTTTTTGGCACCGTTGCCGTGGATTGTTTGTTTAATTCACATTAATACTACTACCAAGTAATCTTAGCTTTAATTTATATTTTTATCTTTTAACTTTAGTTTATTTTTGTTTGTATTTATTTGTTTTGTTTTGTTTTTATTTTGTTTATTGATTTTTGGTTTTTGGTGCTTCAGTGAATGCGAAAATCCACAAGTCTCGACTCGCTCATGTTTGATCATGAAATAGAAAGAACAGCGAGAAGACTAAGGAAAGAAAGAAAAATTGAAAAGGAAACAATGGCGGCTGAAAATAGAGAGATCAACCCACGTTAGGTGGCAATTAGAGATCAGTTCAAGCCGATCATTGATGATACCTATTCTGGGATTGCCCATCAACCTATTAATGCCAATAATTTTGAGCTAAAACCTTCATTGATCAACATGGTACAAAGAAATCAGTTTGGGGGTTCAGCTTTAGAGGATCCCAACTTGAACTTAAGGATGTTCCTGGAGATCACAGATACTATAAAGATGAATGGCGTGAGTAAATAGGCCATCAGGCTACGCTTATTCTCATTCTCTTTACATGATAAAGCATGAGATAGGCTTCAATGAATACATACGGGGAGTATCATGACATGGCAGGATATGGTCACGAAATTTCTTGAGAGGTTCTTTCCACCAGCTAAATCAGCTCAGCTAAGGGCAGAAATTAGTATATTTAAGCAGCTGGAGACTGAGACTTTATATGAAGCATGTGAGCACTTTAAGGATTTACTCTGAAGATGCCCATAATACGATTATGCAGATTGGGTCCAGATTCAGTTGATGCAGCAGCTGGAGGAGCTCTATTCAAGAAATCAGCTTAGGACGCCTATAATCTCTTAAGAAGAAATGGATATTAGCCATTTTCAATGGCCAAGTGAACGCACTACGGTGACCAAAATGGCTGGAATACATTAAGTGAACCCTCTTATAGCACTAACAGCTCATATTTCCACTCTATCTACTCAAGTAGCAGTCCTCACAAATCCATGAGTATCATCTATTGAATCAGCGGCAGCTAAAAATAGGTTGTTATTGGAAGGAAACCTTAAGCAAGTCCAATATGTGAACAGTCGTAACTTCAATAGCTATAGAGGAAATCATGTGCCTAACCATTATTATCTGAACATGTCATATGCTAATACAGAGAATACCTTGCAACCTTAATCGGGCTTTGACTATCAACGATATGAGCAGAAACCTTCCTTGGAAGATTTCATTAGCACATTTGTTGCTAATACTTCAGCGAGATTTGAGAAGAATGAAGCAATGTTGAACAATATTGAGACACACATAGAAAATATCGGGGAAACAATTAAGTCCTTAGAAACACAGATTGGGCATATTACTTCTTCCATGGCCAAGCAGCAGTAAGGGGTACTTGGATAAAGTGCCATAGCCGCCAAGCTATCTTTTTCTTGTCAAGGCAATCAGTGGATAAAAAGAAGAAGCTACATGACCACCATTTGGGTGGTTGCGTCTGGCTGAAGATGTAAGACTTAGACCTAGCGGGGAGGCAACCCTTGCATTTGTTTTATTATTATTTGCTTTATTTTAATTTTTATTTTATTGTGTGCTTTTGTTAATTTATTCATTTTGCATGCTAATTATGCAGGTAGCACGAGACACACAAAGCCCGCGCAACCAAATATTGACCAGCATGAGCCTGATCAACTCCATACACGGTAGTGTTGTTTCTTAATTTTGTTTCGTTATGTTTATCTTTCAATGAGGACAATGCAAGTTTTAAGTTTGGGGGTGTGTGCATGTAGTGTTAGCTATAGTTTAAAAAAAAAGTTTTTGTTTAATATCCATGATAGTAAAGCATAGTCTAATGATGAATTTGTTTTCTTTAAATGAAATTTTAGAAACGATAAGTCCCAATTGATTTTTATTTGATGCCTTGAGTAGATGATCTAGGTTAGACTCGTAAGCACTTAATAATAAGTTTTTAGCAGTAAGAACTTAAGTAGCTGGCAAAATGACTAGTTGAAGAAATTATTTGCCAATGAATGACGGTTTGCTTAGATATCTATCTCAATATACTGGTATTATGATGTATGGTATGATAAGAAAAAGAAACCACATATAACCCATAAGCGTGAAGCTACCCATGGGTGAGTGTTAGGAGAAATGCTACCTTAAAGGGTATGTGCGTTAAAAAAAATAAAAGAAAAAAAATCATACCATACGAAGCAAAGAAAGACAAATGCAGAATAAATTTGAGATATCTAGGTTGGTTTGACCCATCGGATCTAATTTTTCGAGATGAAATCATCGAGTTGGCTTACTTATGAGTCTAGTTGTGAATGAACCTTTACACACACACACTGTGAGTCTGGCTTAGATAATTTATTCAAGAACTTGGATTTGAGTCGCAGTTGAGTACTTTCAAGGTTCTATGATTTCATTGATAAGCACTCTTTGAGGACAATTATATAGATAACTATCGGGATTATTTTATTTGATTTACTATTTTTTTATATTTTTGCATGATTGTGTGTGAATGACGTTTGTGGGTGTCGTCGATGTAAGCCCTCACGAGACTATAACTCATCCACTAGAGCCGCCAAGGGGTTTAAAGGCTTGTTGCATATGCTAAATGCAACCATGATCCCTACGAAAGTGGCTTAGTTAATTTAGTTTTTTTTATTTGTTTATTTGAATTATTTTTATTTAGTCTTTTGCTCGGGACCAGCAAAACCTTAAGTTTTGGGGTGTTTGATAACTGTGGTTTATACCCATTTATTCCAGCATTCTTAGCTTACTATTTTGTTAGATTATGTATCATTTAATTTATTTTGTAATTGTTTTATGTTTTATTTGTAGGAACCATCAATATATGGATCTTGGGGCACTTATACATGTTTTGGGACTATACAGATGCATCGAAAGCACGCGAGAAGAGCATAGAAGCGGAACATAAACAACCAGCCATAGTGGTGCGCGACGCGACACGACTTTACTGTTGACCCTCATATAAAAATCCGGGAGATTGGCACAGCGGCGCCCAAAGACCAGCACCGCGGCACCCCGCAGCGACCAGAAACATGTTTTTTATGGTTTTTAGATGCCCAATGACCCCAAGGCTTTATTATAAATAGATTAGTTCATCCAAACTCAAGGGAAGAGGCTAATACACAGCACAATACACAAAAACACATATTTTTTGAGATCCAAGGCGGAGAATTGAAGAGCGACAAGAGGAGACGAAGGCGGTGACGTCCGAAGAGGAAGAGATTCAATTCGGGTTTTATCTTCTAGTTTCTTTCTTAGAACTCTAATGATTTCCATTCGATTCATGGCTTGTTTTTATTGTTTTTATCTTTAGTCATAAACTAACTCCTTAATTTTGGAGAATGATGTAACTGATGCTTGAACCTTTATATTGATTGTCGATTTTGTTATGAAGTTTTATTATGTTTATTTATATTCTTTTAAGTTTAATGCTTCTTGATTGCTGGCCACAATTTGAGATGATGCATGTTTAGAATCTATCACTCGATGGAGGGGATTTTTAATAGATCTAGAGAATATAACTTAAGAGTTTTATAGAGTTCGAGATAATATATAAGTTCATTTGAAGTCATTAATTTAGAATCACGAAGCGTAATGAGTTGTTAACTATTAGATTCTTATAAAGATATCAAAGTCTGTAGTTGATGATTTTTCACTAATACTCGAGAGAGAGAGTGGATAATTTCGGATTCTTGACTTATAAACAATATAACTGAACAAGGATTAATTAGCATGACAAATAAATAGGGGATAGATAGGTGAAATCAGACTCTAGAATCTTTATCGTACTAGTTCCTCCTATCTAAGTATTTTTATATTTTATTTATTTAATTAAATCCTTGTTAATTATCGTCTAAATAAAGTTAGGATTATCAATTGTAGTATTTAGTGCGAGTTAACGCAATCCCTATTGGTTGGACACTATAAACTCATTTTTACTAAAACTTGACACCGTACACTTGCGGTACGATATAAAATATCACAACAGAAATATCCATGTGACCTTTACTGTATAACATATATGTTACTTGACATTCTCTGACTCTGACTTTATCCCTGACTTGACCTGGTGGACCAACTCCCTAGTGACTGCCATCAGTATCCATCCTCTTGAGCTCATCCTCCAAGAACCTGCAAAATAAAACACTGGGAGTATGAGGTTAGATCATTTGAATGATCTAAGTGAGTGGACATTTTTAAAAGTAGTACTAAAAGTGCTTTTGAAAATCCACGGTTCTAAAACCAATTTCATATTAAATCATCTTTTCTGAAATCTCTTCTATTACTTGAAAACAACTTTCTACCAAGAAAAATTTTCTGAAGTCTGTTTTTTAAAATCTAGTTCTGAAAATCTGTATCCGAAATATCTGAAATAAAAACTTATTTCTGAAAACTATTTCTAAAAACTGATCACTGAAAACTGGTCTTTGTCTTTGAAAACCTGATGTATGGGGGCATTACGTATCGCCATCCCCACATACGTCTAACTAGAGCTAGGAGTGCAAATCCATGACTATGGGGTGTTACGTATTGCCGTCCCCCAAAGCATGCCACTCATGTCCCTGAAACTAGTGGTCTTGGGGCGTTACTTATCGACGTCCCCCAAGCCATTGAACTAGAACTGGGGGTGCGAATCTATGTAACCCTTCAAGCTCTGAATCTAGGATCTAGAGGTATCTGTCATCCCTAGTGCTGAACTAGGATCTGGGGGCGTTACATATCGTCGTCCCCCTAGTCCTCTACATATGCACATGTCATCCGTCAATTTCTTGTATGTATCAAGTTAAATACCGAGGTGGGTTTTTCCCCATGCCTCTAAAAAAACATAAAATCATACTTTGAATACATAAATTTCTCAGACATATCTTAATACATGATCTTTCAAGAAATAACTGTAATAAAAATCAACCAACGCCCTAAAAGCGTAAAAGTAAGTTTGATTTGTCAAATACATAATAAAAGTCAACTTTAAAGAAGAGTGTCCACTCATATTGCTATGGAAAATCGAGAGTGATTCACGATGTGGACAACCTTCTAGTATCCTGGCATCATTCTAAGGTCCATACAATTGTTAGTTTCCATAACTCGGAACATCTTCATACGGCAGAAAAGAATATACAATACATAGACACATAATCTTGCCAAATATTGGAGATATCTATGGCATCTATGAATTTGATGGACTTAGGTTTGGAGTTATGCAAATGTTGTAGCGGAAACTTATTTTATGTTAATCGTTAGAAAATTCACTACATGACACCCAAATTTAGAAATTCGTTATAATTAATCGGAAATGAATCTGAAGTTGAAATTTTAATAGAATGGTTCTTATGTTAGACATTATGTCCCATAGCGTCACTGTTTGTAAATGATATTGTATTATTGTACAAAATTAACTATGTGATAATGAAATTGCCTTTTGCCGTTTTGTAATATTATTTACTTTGATATATAAATGGCGAAAGTCCATATGATTAATACCGGATTGAGATGATATGAGACAGTATCAATCAATAAAGGTTTAATCATTAAATATCCCTAGTCGGAGTATCATCGAGATCGGACATCGATAATGCGGAATAGACTAGTATGTGCGCTTGTGCACGTTGTGAGGGCACAACGGCATAGTTCTCATATATTTAAGTATTGGATACTTATGCAAGTGCGATAGGAGGTTGTGTTTTACCGATGGTACGGAAAACAGCTTCGCTCTGGACAGACCCCGCGGAATCCCATTGGTAGTATGTCTGCGTGTCTATGGGAGCCGCATCAGGGTAGGTGTATATGGTCTTAACCTGAGACTTACATCGCTAGTACTTGCGACAATCGGTAAACTTTGGTTTTGGTGGTTGGGGACCTTAACCGGTTCTGAGTACACCTCTTCTGGGTTTATCGAGAATCGTAGTGTACTGGATGTGATGTCGAGATGGAAGTATCACTTCAGACATATGGAGGTGATGATCACGCAGGACACAGAACTAGTACTCTATAAATGGTTGCAACCGTCGGGACAATATGACCAGGTCAAGATTGTCCGATTTAAAGAGACTAGTGCTTGATGTCTGATATATGTTTCGTACGGGGCAGACACATTTCCAGCCCCAGGCCTAACATGTGATCATCCGATACTGGTTCGATATACGTAATACTACGGTATACTACGCTTGATATAGATCTTATATTCCTATAAGAATATTTCTGGAGAATTGGGTAGGCATGGCGCTTTGCTAGAAGCCAACCTTGTCTTGTGAATCGGTAAAAACGTAGTACGAGGTACGTACGTGTTCGGATAATCCGACGACCGTATTTACTGCCAACATATCCGGAGATCTCTTGGGTCGCTTCCCGAAGATTCACCAATGACGTATGATTCAAACTCGATTAATCTTGGATTAATTACGGAGAGACTTTATCTTGGATAAAGTACTATACATAGAGAGAGAACGATTAATTTGGAATTAATCGTAAAATTATTATATTCGATATAAAATCGAAATTCGATTTCGACGCGAAATTAAAATTAGATTTTAATTCGGGCAAACGAGTTAATTTAGAATTAATTCGTTAGCGACGTAAATAAAATTTCGCTAGGCGCAATTATTTATTTAAATTCGATTTAATTAACGTCGCGACGTAAGTTCGGTATTTCGGAAATATCGAACCCGAACGCGTGAGTGCACGTGGGCCACTTTCATTTGGAACGTGTGGGGCCCACATGACACATGTCATATTATGCATTATTTTACTCTAATGCATTGCATGGAGATAGTGTACAATGCACTCAATGGTTTTGTATGGAAATTGAGTGTTTGACACTCTAAGCCATTGCATGATTTGTGTCATAAGTTTATTATTAATTTAATAAATATTATGGCATAAATATAAATGGATTTTTTGTAACAAAAATCATTCAACTCTCCTCTCTCTCACATTGCCGAAACTACATGCAGTTTTGGGCTCTCCATTTCTTTAATTTTTTGTGGCAAGATTTAAGAAGTTGTGCATTCAAAATCACAACAAAGGCTAGCACCTTCAAGGGATCATACATAGGTGATATGGGAAACTAATCCTTGAGCTTGGAAGGATCAAACTCGACTTGGAGTCCCTCTTTTCTTCTTGCCGAAGAGCTGTTAGACATTATGTCCCATAGCGTCACTGTTTGTAAATGATATTGTATTATTGTACAAAATTAACTATGTGATAATGAAATTGCCTTTTGCCGTTTTGTATATTATTTATTACTTTGATATATAAATGGCGAAAGTCCATATGATTAATACCGGATTGAGATGATATGAGACAGTATCAATCCATAAAGGTTTAATCATTAAATATCCCTAGTCGGAGTATTATCGAGATCGGACATCGATAATGCGGAATAGACTAGTATTGCGCTTGTGCACGTTGTGAGGGCACAACGGCATAGTTCTCATATATTTAAGTATTGGATACTTATGCAAGTGCGATAGGAGGTTGTGTTTTACCGATGGTACGGAAAACAGCTTCGCTCTGGATAGACCCCGCAGAATCCCATTGGTAGTATGTCTGCGTGTCTATGGGAGGCCGCATCAGGGTAGGTGTATATGGTCTTAACCTGAGACTTACATCGCTAGTACTTGCGACAATCGGTAAACTTTGGTTTTGGTGGTTGGGGACCTTAACCGGTTCTGTGTACACCTCTTCTGGGTTTATCGAGAATCGTAGTGTACTGGATGTGATGTCGAGATGAAAGTATCACTTCAGACATATGGAGGTGATGATCACGCAGGACACAGAACTAGTACTCTATAAAAGGTTGCAACCGTCGGGACAATATGACTAGGTCAGGATTGTCCGATTTAAAGAGACTAGTTGCTTGATGTCCGATATATGTTTCGTACGGGGCAGACACATTTCCAGCCCAAGGCCTACCATGTGATCGTCCGATACTGGATCGATGTACGCAATACTACGGTATACTACGCTTGATATAGATCTGATATTCCTATAAGAATTTTTCTGGAGAATTGGGTAGGCATGGCGCTTTGCTAGAAGCCAACCTTGTCTTGTGAATCGGTAAAAACGTAGTACGAGGTACGTACGTGTTCGGATTATCCGACGACCGTATTTACTGCCAACATATCCGGAGATCTCTTGGGTCGCTTCCCGAAGATTCACCAATGACGTATGATTGAAACTCGATTAATCTTGGATTAATTACGGAGAGACTTTATCTTGGATAAAGTACTTAAATAGAGAGAGAACGATTAATTTGGAATTAATCGTAAAATTATTATATTCGATATAATAATCGAATTTCGATTTCGACGCGAAATTAAAATTAGATTTTAATTCGGGCAAACGAGTTAATTTAGAATTAATTCGTTAGCGACGTAAATAATAATTTCGCTAGGCGCAATCATTTATTTAAATTCGATTTAATTAACGTCGCGACGTAAGTTCGGTATTTCGGAAATATCGAACCCGACGCGTGAGTGCACGTGGGCCCACTTTCATTTGGAAACGTGTGGGGCCCACATGACACATGTCATATTATGCATTATTTAATTGTGATGCATTGCATGGAGATAGTGTACAATGCACTCAATGGTTTTGCATGGAAATTGAGTGTTTGACACTCTAAGCCATTGCATGATTTGTGTCATAAGTTTATTATTAATTTAATAAATATTATGGCATAAATATAAATTGATTTTTGAAATCAAAACTCTCCCTCTCCTCTCTTTCCTCTTGACCGAAACTGTGAAGTTTCACATCCCTCTCCACTTTTCTGTTTTTGTTGCAAAAACTTGAAGAAATGTTTTTGTTTGGAACATAAATTCACACACAAGGCTAGCACCTTCAAGGGATCATACAAAGGGTTATGGGAAACTAATTCTTGAGCTGGAAGGATCAAAGAAAGCTTGGAGCTTCCCCACTCACCTTGGCCGAAACCTTCACTGCACAAGGAGCAGAAAATTTTCATTTCATCAACGCATCCGCATTCCGATCTTTGTGAGTATGATTCCGCCATACTTCATCTTTTAATATATATATTCATTGTTGTATTAAATGCTTAATCTTTCCTTGGGACATATAATAGAAACCAACAATGGTATCATGGAGCCATGGTAAGCATGAAATACTTTAGGTTAAAATTTGGGTAAAATTGATTGAAGCATGTTCTTGTGAAATTGATGAATGAGTATGCTTATATGTATGTAAAATGACATAATATGAAATCAATTTTATGAAAAATGCATTGGATGATTTTTTCCCAAATTCATGCCTTGGCCGAATGTGTGCTACTTGGAGTGGATTGGAATTTTTTGTGTTTAAGATCATTGGATGACTTAGAACGTATACGGGACGTAGATTAGTAATTCAATCGGATTGAAAAACAAATCGACACAAAAACTCACCTTGGCCGAATGTTAATGGACATGTAAAGGATGTTGATTTTGTTAAAATTATGTTGGACATTTATTTTGAAAAATAGATGATTAATAAATTAAATGGGTATTTTTGAAATATTTGGTTTAATATGTTAATCTTGGTTTTACACTTTAATTAATTGGACTTTAATGTTTGGAATATTAAAATTTAATTAATGGGTTTAATTAGTGAATTGGGCTTTTAATATTGTATTTGGGCATAATGGGCTTGGGTGGACCAAGTAGATTTGGGCCAAAAGGATTGGATCCAATTTGGGCCTAAATCACTCCATTAAGTCCAAATATAATATAATGGGCTTTAAAAATTTAATTGGGCCTTATGGGCTTAAAATTGGTTTTATGGCATTTAAGGGTGATCCTTATTTGGGCTTGTAATGGGTTTGACCCACATTGACCAAAGCCCAAGCCTTAATAATCAATTGAAAGCCCATTTGACTTGAATTAAATTAACATTGGATGTTAGTTGGGCTTTGAGACCCAATAGGATTAGATTTAGAATCTAAGTCTTTAAAGCACATTAAAGTGTAAACATTTAATTTGGAATTAAATAATTGAATTAGTATTGAATACGAATTAAATTAGATTTAATAAGTAGTTCGATATAATTCGCGAATTCGTACCTTATGTACTTATTCTCAATCGAGTTGGACTCGCGCAAAATCAAACCGTTGTTTGAACATTGGATGATCACTTAAACATAGACTAATTAATTGGATTAGATTGGTTGTAAAAAGCATGTCTTGTTTGAAAATATATGTAGGTGATGAATGAATAGTGTATATCGGATGGATATTAGAAGGGAAATGGTAATTTTAGAAATTATTGTAAATTTGGAATTAATAAATTGGACCTGCATGTCCAGCCTTATCTCTTTATCTCTTTGTATTCTCTTCTCACCTAATTCCCCTCAATGTAAATGTGGTTTTCTTATTGTATATGAAAATGGGTAGAAGTAGAATAGTGCTAGCAGGGAGAGGAAAGGGAGTGATTTGTTCTAGGAACAATTGTTTATATATCTATCCGCATATCACTATTAATTTACTTTACGCGCTTTATGATGTTTTAGAAGCATGCTTAAGGGTGTATGATGATGAGACCTAACAAAGATAAATAAATTGGTTGCCAATTACGCGAAAATACCTCAATTTATATTAAGCAAATATCCTTCCATTGAATGATTCTTGTTCAAGATCCGAAGTTGGCATTGGTTTGTTTGGCCAAAGTCAAGACCTTTGTCAATCAAAGATGTACTTGAATCATGAGAGTTTTGTTGCATATCGGTGTCTTGTCCAAATCGTGATTTTTATTGGCCAAAGTCAAGATCACTTTTTGTCCAATGACATTGATTACGAAACTTTCCTCGTCAATGGGTCCCGCTTAACTGGAATCATTAGGTTTGTTTTGGCCAAAGCCAAGGCCTAGATGATTCGGAGGATAGGGTTAGGAAAATGTAATTGATACATTGACATTATACATATGTTTCGGACTTGGATGTCCACCTAACCGGATCTAGGAATTGGATGAGATCCAATTGATCATAGAGATCTACCTAAGTTAAATAGCATACAGCTTTTGTTGGCCAAAGTCAAGGTTGTGTGTTATTTAACGGGATCCTAGCCCACTAGGAAATGCGATTTCCCGAGTTCTCCACAAGAGGGTTAGAGACTTGAAGAAAATAGTGGGAGGCTATTATTGAATTTGCAATTTCGTTCAGATACTTAGCCTTACGCGTCTTTCAAAATTATTTCGTCAATATTTTAATAATTAGTTGGACTAATATATTGTTATTTTGCTTGTAACAGTTTGACTGTACCCATAACATCGTTGACTTTATAGTTGGACTATAGTTGTCAAGATGACTGGCAAGGGTAATGTCCGCGACATAATCATGGGCGATAATGTCTTCAAAGGGACAAACTTTGCCGACTGGGAAATGAACCTCAAGATAGTGCTTGGGGCTGAGAGGGTGCTGTATACTATTCAGAGACCTCTCCCGCCTAAACCCACTGAGCCACTGGAGCTAGAGTTATGGAAGACTCATAGTGACGATTGTGCCAAGCTCAGTCAGTTATGCTAGCTGCAATGACCCAGCATTTCAGACGCCAGAAC
The DNA here is from genome assembly GCA_019454045.1 of Zanthoxylum bungeanum. NCBI lineage: Eukaryota > Viridiplantae > Streptophyta > Magnoliopsida > Sapindales > Rutaceae > Zanthoxylum > Zanthoxylum bungeanum. The sequence goes on along the minus strand of SKCR01052194.1, from coordinate 5,318 downwards.
AGGGACTTGGATCCCTATAACATGATGGCAAGATTGCGTGATCTCCACCGCACCAACAAGCGGATGGAGAGGTATGAGCTAGTAAGGAAACTCTTCCGCTCCCGGATGACAGACGGCGCATCAGTTGAGGCCCACGGGACTAAAATGATCGCTGACATAGATGAGTTAGCCAAGATGGGCATTGTCTTGGAGGCAGAGTTGACGATTGATATGCTATTACAATCGCTACCCGATACTTGGAAAAAAATCATCATCAACTATAAGTTGATGGACACTGACGACACTCTTGGAGAGTTGTTGTCCGTGCTGAAGGAGTCCGAAAAGGAACTCCTAAAGGGGAGCAAGCGCGAGGCTCATTATGCATCGACCTCTCATGCGCCAAGGGCTGGGCCCAAGGCAATGGAGGTGCGAGGAAGAAGAAGTTCAAGAACAAGGGCAAAGGGCAAGTTGACAGTGGCTTCTAGGAAGCCAAAGGACAAATCTCGCGACATCTGCCTCAACTGCGGCAAGAGGGGTCACTGGAAACGTGACTGCCGAATGGGCAAAGGGCAGAGGGAGGATATCAAGGCTGGCAAGGCTATCGCCTCTGGTATGTTTGTTATTGAGATAAATATGAATACTTCTAGTTTTAAAAATTGGATTTTGATTCTGGTTGTGGTGCTCATATTTGTACTGATGTACAGGATCTGCAGGATAGCAGGGTGCTGGCATCGGGGGAGATGGATCTACGGGTCGGAAACGGAAACCAGTTGCTGTTTTGGCCGTAGGGACTTTTGTTTTAGAACTGCCCTCAGGGCATATACTTAAACTTTTGAACTGTTATTTGTACCTACTTTAACTAGGAATATTATATCTGTATCCTTGTTAACCCAGCAGGGTTACACTTTTGTATTTAGAAACACTGGGTGTTATTTATATAAAAATGATGCAGAAATTTGCACAGCTGTTGCAAATAACGGTCTTTTATTTTGAATATAAATGAATCTCCTAAAATGACAAAAAAAGGCTCAAAAGGAGTAATCTAAAAGATGAAGCTTATATGTGGCATTGTCGTCTAGGACACATCAACAAGACTCGCATATCCACACTTTCGAAGAGTGGATACTTGGACGAATTGATCCCAATTTTATGACGTCTGCGAATCTTGTCTTTTAGGCAAAATGCCTAAATCACCTTTTAGCGGTAAAGGTAAAGGTGAACGTGCCACAGAATGGTTGGCTCTCGTTCATACTGACGTATGCGGGCCCATGTCTAGCCAGGCTAGAGGTGGATTTCATACTTCGTAACCTTCACAGATGATGCATCTCGTTACGGTTATGTGTATCTTATGAGACACAAGTTGGAAACTTTTGAGAAATTCAAAGAGTTTCGACACGAAGTGGAGAGAAAAACAAACGGGAAGAGTATAGACATTACGGTCAGACCGTTGGTGGCGAATACTTAAGTTATGAGTTTCAAGATTACTTGAAAGAATATGGTATTCTTTCACAGTGGACTCCTCCTGGACACCGCAATTAAACGGTGTGTCCGAACGGAGAGAACCGCACCTTGTTGGACATGGTAAGGTCAATGATGAGTCACACTGAGCTACCAATATCCTTCTGGGGATACGCATTAAACAGTGCTATACTTATTTTGAATAAGGTACCGTCGAAGTCTGTTGAACAGACTCCATATGAGATATGGACAGGAGGAAAACCAGGTTTCTCTTTCCTGAAGATTTGGGGATGCTGGCATATGTTAAACGTTTGGAAGGTACCAAACTTGAACCCAAATCTGATAAATGCCTTTTCGTAGGATATCCTAGGGAAACCAAAGGATATTCTTCTATCCACCCACAAGAGAACAAAGTATTTGTTGCTCTACAAGCATTTTTCCTTGAGAAGGATTTTATAAATGCAGTGGTAAGTGGGAGGAAAGTAGAACTCGATGAAGATTGTAGTGATACTGTTCCTGGCAATGAATCAACGACGGACAGAACAGACCGTCCGGGATGAGTCTGTACCACAAACTTCACATACACAAGGACCGCGCGTAGGTCGGAGAGAGTCAGAACAGTACCTGAGAGGTATGGGTTCCTCATCTCACCTCATGTAGATATTAATAATCTTATTGAGGATTATGAGCCGGCTACGTATGAGGAAGCGATACAAAATATCGATTCCACTTTATGGCAAGAAGCCATGAAGTCCGAGATGGATTCCATCTACGCCAACCAAGTTTGGACACTGGTTAATGCACCAGAAGGCGTAAAGCCTATTGGATGCAGATGGATCTTCAAGAAGAAGACCGACATGGATGGCAACGTACAAAGTACAAAGCTAGGCTTGTAGCGAAGGGGTATCGTCAACAATATGGTATTGATTATGACGAAACCTTCTCACCCGTTGCCATGATTAAATCCATTCGGATAATGCTTGCAATAGCTACATATTTCGATTACGAGATATGGCAGATGGACGTTAAAAACCGCTTTCCTTAACGGAAACCTTTGGAGGATGTTTATATGCAACAGCCTGACGGTTTTATCGTACCTAGACTTGCAAACAAGGTTTGTAAGTTAAATCGATCCATTTATGGATTGAAGCAAGCATCACGGTCATGGAATCAGCGTTTTGATGAGATCATAAAAGAATATGATTTTGTGCAAAACGCAGATGACCCTTGTGTATACAAGAAGGTTAGTGGGAGAGCACTTACTATTTATTGTCCTTTATGTCGACGACGTATTGCTTATAGGCAATGACATTCCCATGCTAACGTCGGTGAAAGCTTGGCTTTCATTAAAATTCTCCATGAAAGATCTGGGAAGAAGCAGCCTTTATTCTTGGAATAAAGATCTACCGGGATAGATCTAGAAAGCTGCTTGGACTCCCAGAGTACATACATTGATAAAGTGTTGAAGCGATTCAACAAGGAACAATCCAAGAGGGGATTGGTTCCAATGGTACGTGGTACCTCTCTGTCTAAGGACATGTGTCCTAAGTGTTGGTTTTCTATAAGGTCCCAAGATCAATAACAAGTCATGAAACATGCGTGAATACATCAACGGAGGTAGCGAATACTCACATTGATCGGTTATGTCGATTGGAGACGAATGATGCCAAAAAACGCACTGCCTTTGAGCTCCACTGCATGCAGTCCACTGCCTCCAAAAACAGAAATTTGAGATGAGAAACGGAGCTCCAATCTTCGTCGGATGGATCCCGTCTCATGGGGAACCTCCCTACCACCTTCGCAAGGACTTGTAGTGTGCTAGCACTTGATTTCTCACCATGAGAATCACTCTTTGCTTCCCTTTAACTCACGCCCAAAACCAGTTCCAAACCAGTACATTTTAGTGAGAGGAAGAGAGAATGGAGAGAAGATGTGTAATGAATTCATGAATTTTTGTTACCAAAAATCAATTTATATTAATGCCATAATTTCATTAAACAAATAATAAACTTATGACACAAATCATGCAAAGGCTTAGAGTGTCAAACACTTCATTTCCATGCATTACCATTGAGTGCAATGTACACAATCTCCATGCAAAGCATTAGAGTGTCAAATAAGCATAATATGACATGTGTCAAAGTTAATGCATAAAATGACATGTCATGTGGGCCCCACACGTTTCCCAATGAAAGTGGGCCCACGTGCACTCACACGTTCGGTTCGATATTTCCGAAATACCGAGCTTACGTCGCGACGTTAATTCAATCGAAATTAAATAAATAATTACGCCTGGCGAAATTATTTACGTCGCTAACGAATAATTCTGAATTAACTCGTTTGCCCGAATTAAAATCTAATTTTAATTCCGCGTCGAAATCTAATTTCGTTTAATATATCGAATATATTAATTCATCGATTAATTCCAATTAATCGTTCTCTCTCTTAGACGACATTTATCCGGATAAAATATCTCCGTTATTAATCCTAGATTAATTTTCTCTCTCTTCTATTATAATCCCAGATTATTCAAGAGTGCAAGTTGTCCGTCATCGGTGGATTATCAGGGAAGCGACCCATGAGATCCCCAGATAATCTGGCAGTAAATACGGTCGTCGGGAGTAGTATCCGAATACGTACGTACCAAGTACTACGTTCTACCGATTTACGAGACAAGGTCGACTCCTAGCAAAGCACCAAGTCTTCCCAGGTTCTCCGGACATATTCATCAAAGAAATCTAGATAGATTGTATCAAGCGTAGTATACAATTGTATGTGCATATCGGGCCCAGTATCGAGTATCGGATAATCACTGCTAGGGACTGGGGCTGGATAAGTGTCTGCCCCGTCCGAAAACATATCGGATGTCTGGTAACTAGTCTCTATAATCGGAATTCATGACCTGGTCATAATATCACGATTGGATGCGCATCACTAAAAGAGCACTAATACCGTTATCCTGCGTGACATCATCTCCACTATGACTGGAGTGATACTTCTATCTCGACATCACATCAATACACTACGACTCTCTGATAAACCAGAAGTGGTGTACGCGACGAAGAAGAACCGGTAAAGCCCTGTACCACCAAGTCCAAAGTCTATCGATTATCGTAAGAATTAGCGATGCAAGTCTCAGGTTAAGACTATACACACTACCTTGATTCGGCCTCCCATAGACACCTAGTCATAATACAATGGGATTCGAAGGGTCTATCCAGAGCGAAGCTGTTTCCCGTACCATCGGTGAAACACGACCTCTTATCGCACTTGAACAAGTATCCAATACTTATATATATGAGAACATGCCGTTGTGCCCTCACAACGCACACAAGTTGCAATACTAGCCTATACCGCATTATCGAGTCCAGTCTCGATAATACTACGGCTAGGGATATTTAATGATTAATCCTTCGTGGACTGATACTGTCTCATATCATCTCAATCCAGGAACTAATCATAGAGACCTCTCTTCATTTATAATCTATGGTGAATCTAATCACAAATGATGAGAGTGCAATGTCCTTGTCACATAGTTAATTTGCTACAACAACACAATGATCTGTGCAAATAGTGACGCTATGGGTCATTTTGTCAACAATCTCCCACTTGCACATAGCCAGTCACTCAAGTGTCCTACACCTGAACTATGTACTGTTCGCTCAAATTGCTGAGGAAAAGTTTTCGTCAGCGGATTTGTTGATTAGCGTTTGACGCAATTTATACGATCATCACATCGCACGATGTATGATCCGAACGAATCAGATGATATAGAAGTATATATCTGGATCGCGATGAGACCTTTAATTCCTTAGCTTGTGCTGACGCCTAGCTCAGCTGCTAACAGAACTTATATCTAATCTAATTAGATTTACATTCGA